>JABWPP010000049.1:19332965-19560465 GCA_016920855.1 Puya raimondii | reverse complement strand
CTTTTGGGTAATTAGCAGGTTTGGGCAAATTACGGCTTTGTATGGGACTGTGCATAGGTCCGGGTGATAGCGAGAAGCATCTGCAGAGGGTCGACGACCCGGGTATTTCATACGGTAGTATAGGTGGGTGCTTCGAGCTGATAGTTGGTGAGATGGTATCATCACTATTCCCTATCCCTCACCTTTCTATATCAGTTACTTTCGTCTCTACATGTCGGCATTGCATTCGTACTATTCGCATATCTGTGCTTCTTTACTTGCATAGTGATAGTTGATCATAGACATGTAGAGCAGGCTTACATATATTGACTATCTGCGGACTTTTCAGTCCAGGCAACACAGCGACTCTTTCGTCATGTGTTTCGATCTGGTTGATCAGAATTCGGCGTCTATACGCCCTAGCATCTGGCTTCGGCCAAGGCACCGGCTTTCCGCTGGCTTTTGCATTGAGCATATCGCATGACTTAGTCACAGCACTTGAGTGTATTCATTGACACCAGGTCGGTTTAGCCACCGACCAGGGGTGTACTTATTCAGATGGGTCGTCCAGTGGGCGCATGGATCAGGTCGGTGCAGGCAATGTGACAGGCAACGCTTGAGGTCTGCGGACCAATATGGCAGGCACCAGATTGGGTTTGATTTGGATTGCTTATCCTTGTGGCATATACTGCATAGTATTTTATTACAGTAGCGGCTTTTATTACTTGTCCTTTATCTTACTTGTTATCATAACTACTGTAGTTCTCTTTTGTATCATGGCACTTGTATCAATTTATTCTACCCCTTTTGTTTTCCAGTGTTTACGACTTGCCTTCGTGGCTCTGTCGTACCCACTGAAAAACCTCGTTGTGGTTTCTCACCCCCTTTTTCCCCAGGTGGCACGGGCGAGGAGGTAGATCATGGTGCGACGGGAGGACGTCCTAGCTAGATCGCATTTGCGGTCCCTACCTGGTTTATTTTATTTTCTGAATTTGGTATTTCAAATAAATGAATGGTTCAGTTAGATGATCGAATTATTATTGCGTGAAAAATAATCTTAGACTTATATGAATTTGGTATTTCGAATTATGGAATCATGTTATCAGGTTTCTACCCCTCGTGGTAGCCAGTTTTCAAAGGATTGAGTTTCCGTGTGGGAAACAGTTTTCAAAAGGCTTTTGAATGGTTTTCGATTAATGCTTATTAGAGTTTAAAAACAAAGCTTCCGGATGGGGAGCACTTTTAAATAGAATGATTGTTGTATTGTGCATCGCATCATCCAGCGCCTAAGGAGTGCTTAGAGGCATGCATCATTCCTAAGGATGGCTAGCTGTATGGAAATGCATCGCATTGATTGCTTGTGGATTTCATGAATGTGGGTTGTGAGTTGTGATCCTGTCTATGATGTATAAAGAGGGTACGTCGTGCAAATACAGGGGAGACTCTGTCCGTGTGGACAGAGGAACTTGTATTTGTGGCGGGTCTGTGCGTCACGTGGGCCAGGCTTTTAAAAAAAATTTTATTTTGGGCACATTTTTTCGCAACTCTGATTTCTAAAACAGTATCTTTTATACAGAGGCTTTCCCCAAACAGGCCCCGGGGCGTGATAATTTCTCTCTAAACTCTCTCTATGTTTGGTATTTTTCTTTTGGCAATTTTTAACAAAAAGAGGAGAGAGAGAAGATGATATTGAAAATTTAAGGAAAAAATCGAGAGAAAGATTGTAATTTTGAGAGTTGCTAATTAAAACTTAAACGCATGAACAAAGGGGGAGAGATTTTTTATATATATATTACTAACTTTGTTCGTAGAGAAAGTAATCTCTTTGCAGATCTTTGAAGACTTCAAGACTCCAAGTGTGTCTAAGTCATAGAGTTTGTTTTAGGAGTCACAAAGTTGTAATTTTGATTTTATTTAAATCTTTCACGCGAGAAGTTCATTGTTTTGGTGATGGCAATGAATTTCAATTTTTCTTTTTGGAGAGTTGAGTATTGTGAGTGTTTTATGTAATTTTAGATTTTGTCACGAAATTGCTAAAGGGGGAGATTGTTACGGATTTTATATTGGCAAATTTCGTGAAGTGAGTCGGAGTCTTGAAGGTTTGAAAAAGAAAAGATGAAGCTTGAAGACTCGAAGACTCGAAAACTGAAAATTTGAATTCATGATGCTCGGTAAGTTTTTATAATGTTAGTGATGATTTATAAATATATTTAAGCCATTGGAAGTCATTAGAATTGAGAAAAATTATAAATATTAAAAGCTGAAATTTTTCAATGTCAAGATCCGGTCAAGGTCAGGACTGAAAAGAGGGTCAGGACCTTGAAACTGTCAGGATCCGGACCTTGCAGGGAAGGTCCGGACCTTGAAGTCCAAACTTCAAAGTCCGGACCTTGTATTTAAGGTTCGGACCCTGAACCTGACGCAGATTTTTTAAAATCAGTTTTTCAATTCTAATCTGATTCTAATTGTTTCCAAACCTATAAATAAAATATGCAGATTTCTCTAAAACGTGGTTAAGCATATTTTATCTTTTGGATGCGAATAGGATTGATTGTTTAGGTTTTAATTATTTTTTCTAGTTTTTGGAATTATTTTGTATGTTAATTTATTTTAGTCGGTTTTAAAGATTTTTTAGGATTTACCATATGGAAATAAGTCTCTAAAAATTAGAGATATGGTATAGGTTTTTTTAGATATATTCGAATTAGGAAAGATTCCTAAAATAATAGAATTTGAATTAAATTATGATTATGCTTTGAAGGTTATAAATATAGTCTATGCCTTGTAATTTAGGGACGAGTTATGATGGAATAAAATTTGGGTTTGTTGTAGTACACTGAACTTTAGCAAATCGCAAGGTTCTAGTGTGAGATTAGTATTTTGTACTAATCTGGAGGTTTTGGGCTGTGATTCGAGAGCTTGGGAGTATTTTCGGGACTTGAAAGTACGAAAACGGACTCCGAAGGTCAAAATCTGTAAAAACTGCAGTTTTGACAATGTATACCGGTATTTGGTTTTGGGATACCGGAATCCAGTGAAAAACTGGATTTGCGCAGCTCTCGGGTTTTGCGGAATCCGGCATTTGATACCGGTAAAGATGCAAAGTATACCGGTACTGATGTTCAGTATACCGGAATACTATTTCGTGGCCTTTTGGCCGAGGCTCGGGTTTGCGGAATTTCTGGCATGATACCGGTATGCCCATACGCATACCGGAATACAGTGCAGAAACTGCAATTTGTGCTGTTTGCAAATGTTAGATTTTGGAGGGGTGTTAGGGCAAATGTTACAACATGTAACTTAACCCTTCACACTCCCTCACAGCTCCCTTGTGCTGAGACCTTGGAGAAGAAGAGGTAGGTTCTTTTCCTCTCTCTCTCTAGATTTTCTCTCCCAAATCCTTGGGATCTTGGGTTTTGATCTCCTTTCTCTTCTCCTTTTGCTTGTTGCTTGCTAGAGGAGCATTGGGGAAGGCTTGGATGTGTTGAGGAAAGCTTATTGTGGATCAACTCCAACCCTAGCTTGTTCTAGCTTGAATTGGAGCTCTTAAGAGGTGAGTGACCCTCTTGTAAACCCTCTTTTATGGTTTATTTGGATTATTGTTGAAGAAACCTTAAAATGGTGAACCTAGGGTTTATTTTGGGGTTTCTTGATTCTAAGCTTTTGGATGGAAATTGATGGGTGTAGAATGCTATGTTAGGTTGGATTTGAAGCTTCCTAACTTCGATTTGGGATTTGGACAAGTAATTCTTGGTCTAAGGTAAATTCCACCCTTTTCCTTCTTGTATGTTGACGATTTTCGAAAGTGTTCGTTCGACACTTGTGACCCCCTAGGAATTTTCTTTAGGGAACTTGAAATCGAGGGGACAACTCCGCTTCGACGTACTGCGAGGTCTCGAAGGAGTTCCGGTGGGTTTGACCTCACCGAAATGGGTGAAATCCCCCTATGTCTTCGGTTTTGTTTAAAAGCTCAAAATTGTACATTTACATGCTAAATGTAGCATTATGACATCGTTGGGATTATGACATATAGGTGTCATTCATAAAAGAATTGCATGTACCTTGTAGGGGTTGATAACATGCATGGTATAAATTGTATAATGGTATTAGTGGCATTTCATCTTATAATATGTAGAAATGCATGTTGGAATTAGTGGGACATCATGTGGGATACTAGATGTATAGTGGACTATGAGGTTCATTCATGATGCTTACATATTGGCTTTTAGTAGCATTAGTCATGGTATATGACAACTCTTGAGAATGTTAAACTAAGTATGTTGTATATTACTTAGGTGTATAACAAGTGGACATTATGACATAGTGTTGGACTCTTGGTCACTACTTGGCATTCCATGTTATAGACATGATGAACATGACACTTATGCAGTTGATTATACTTGTTGGCCATTTGTGCTCATTCGCACATGCTTGTGAGGGTCGCTCCCTACAAGCCGGCACTCCGGAGTTAGCCTTGCGACGTTTGATCGCCCGTGCAGGTTTGGGCGCCGAAGTGGATCGCCGTTGGGGGAGAGTCTCATTCTAGTGAGAGAATGCTGACTACCACGGGACCATTAGGCACGGCACAAGCGGGACGGCACCGTCCCCTATGGATTGGGTATCTATATTGCATGTTGTAGTAGACATGACAGGACATGATATGACATATAGTGAGATTATGACATTAGAACATGTGTAGTTAAAACATTGCATCTTTACACATGTACATGAGTAGAAGACTTACATGTATTGTAACCTTGAACATGGATAAAATGTTTACATGTTTTATACCTTTATGTATAGAGGCATAGTAGTGTAGAACTTTCTATTGTATTCATGTTTTATTATACTAATCCTACTTTTGCCTCAGTTGACCTAGTGGTGTATCCCGCTCCTCTCGGCGGCTTACCCACTGGGAACTATTGAATAATAGTTCTCATCCCCCTGGGGTTTGTTGTTTTATTTCAGAGCCGTCCACTGCGGGAGAGGCCAGGGACCGAGGCAAGGACGTTGCGACTAGTTAGCTTCCGAGGAGATAGTCGCATAGGTGGATACCTTTCTTTTGTTTGATGAAAGGTGTATGTACTTGTGGGTTTCTAGTTATAGAGTTAACCCTATGTCATGGATGTATATTTGGTGGAACCTTGTATCACTTTTATTTGTGTACTTTCCTTTGTGCACCTTATGTATACTCTACCTTGTTATGATTTTTGCTCTTCTATCTAGTATGTTTATACTCTGATAACCATGTTAGGATTGTTATTATTCCTTTCATTTTATACTTGTTGTAGACGCCTTGTGTGCACTGGGGCGCCCTGTGTACAAGGCGGGTCTGTGCACGCGCCCGGGCATACTTCCGCTATGGCCCCCGGGGCGTGATAGATTATAGTGGTATCAGAGCCTAGGGTTAAGTCATTGTGGACCTAGTAAACCTTAGGCCGGTTGGACTATAGGAATTAGGCTCGTGAGAGACGAGATTGTCTATGACTTGGGCGAAAGTAACACAATTGGGTTGTGTTTTAACTCCATATGATTGGAGCTTGATCGAAGTGTGTGATACCTAACTCTTAGAGGGTCACGTTGGCGGCCGACAACGTGACGTCGGGAGTTAGTTAGGAGCTCACTTCATTTACTTTCGCGTGATTGGGATTTTATTTGTTGTGTGGGGTTTCGCTAGCGTGAGTTTTCTAACTTGCGCATTTTATGTTGTTGTAGCTTGTAATGCCGATTACTCGTTCTCAATCGACCAAGGCGGCCGCGGCAGTCGATGCAGAGGAGGTGGAGACCTCTGCTACCTCCGGATCTAGTGAGGTCCGTGAGCTTCGTGATCAGCTCACTTTGTTGACAGACTTGGTGGCGCAGCAATCAACTGCGGCTCAACGGCAAGTGGATGCCTCACGCCGACAGGAAGCGAGGATGAAGCGATTAGAAGATTTGCTACTGCAACAAGCTTCTACTAGGACAGCACAGTGTCCTTCATCACCCGCGCCGACAGGAGGTGTGACTGCAGGAGCACAAGCACCGGCACCGGGTGTGGATCATGCGGCCACGGGTACGGAATCAAAGGAGGAGGTCGTTGTGACACCGCCAGTTCAGGCATCACCTTCGAGGACGGTTCTACCGACAATGGTGACTGGAGCAGAGCGAGATCGACTTATGGACCGCTTGAATGAGTTTAAGAGGTGCAATCCTCAAACCTTTGATGGAGAGAAGGCTGATCATTGGGTTGTGGAGAAGTGGCTTCTTCACATGGAGAAGCTGTTCCACGACACTTTCGTGGAGGAGCGAGACAAGGTGTGGCTAGCGACCTATCACTTGGACAGTGTTGCATATCAGTGGTGGGCGGACATTCGAGATGATCCTAACACCGACCTTGCGGCCATCACTTGGAAAAGGTTCAAGGAGTTGCTGTTGGAGACATATTTCCCTCAAAGCGTCAAGAGGCAGATGGAGAGGGATTTGCGCAATTTGCGCCAGAGGGACAGGACGGTGGCGGAGTATGAACGGGAGTTTTCTCGTCTACTGCACTGTGTCCCGTTTGTTGTGAGAGATGATGAAGATAAGGCTCGTATCTTTGAGACGGGCCTTCGACCGTCGATCTACAGGATGGTTCAATCGGCGGGTCTTCAGACATACCGGGAGGTGGTAAATCGCGCCTTGATTGTGGAGAAAGGCGCGGAGATTGCTAGAGAAGAAAGTGAAGCTTGGGACAGAGCGAAGGGTAAGCGGTCGACGGATGAAGGAGGCAGCAAGACTAGCTCGAAGAGGCCGCCAAAGCATCCTAGGAGCCAATCCCGAGGGTGTGGCTCTACTTCATCGCGTGGAGCGCCGGATCGTCGCCGGCCACCGCGTTGCGTGATTTGTGGTGGTCCTCATATTCCACCACAGTGCCCGCAGCGGGTGGGCAAGTGCTATCTGTGTGGCCAGGAGGGCCACTTTCGCTCGGAGTGTCCGAGAGGTTCTTCCCCAGCCCCGTCATCGGCATCGGCACCAGCATCACCGGGTCAGAGTCGTGGGATTCCACCTACCCACCACCAGGCCGGGCGACCGCCCGTTCAGCGGCAGACTGAGGGGTCGCGGCAGGCACCTAGTAGGCGTTTGTATGCGGCCCAGACTGAGGAGGCAGCAGCAGCGGGGGAGGTCGTTGAAGGTATCATTTTAATTAATGGCATAAGAGTTAGAGCATTATTTGATACCGGTGCATCGCATTCATTCATCGATCGGCTGTTTGCCGAGTTGCATGGCATTGAGCTTTTACCGACCTTGCATCCTGGTCAAGTTGTTGTTCCCGATCATGTTTTAGACATTCGAGAGTTTTGCCCTAGTTGCCCCGTTAGGATAGGGGATTGGTTTATGCCGATTGATTTATTTGCCCTACGGAAGCTTGGAGAATTCGATGTAGTGTTGGGCATGAATTGGCTTAGTAGATACTATGCCACGATCGACTGCATGAACCGGGTTGTGATCTTTCGAGAACCTGGTCAAGGTGAGGTTGTATTTCAAGGGTGCAAGAGTTCATTGTTTGCGATGACTATCTCTTCGACGCGAGCTAAACAGTTGATTCAGAGAGGTTGTGTGGCCTATTTGGCTAGTGTCACTGTGAGGGACGGAGATACCCCTCAGGTTGAGGATATACCGGTTGTGCGAGAGTTTGGGGATGTGTTTCCGACTGAATTACCGGGAATGCCACCCGATAGGGAGATTGAGTTTGTGGTAGATCTTATTCCTGGGACTACCCCAATCTCAAAGACACCCTATAGGATGGCACCTGCGGAGCTTAAAGAGTTGAAGGCGCAGTTGCAGGATTTGCTGGACAAAGATTTTGTTAGACCAAGTGTCTCACCTTGGGGAGCGCCGGTTTTATTTGTGAAGAAGAAGGATGGATCCCTTCGACTTTGTGTGGATTATCGTGAACTAAATAAGATCACGATCAAGAATAGGTATCCATTGCCGAGGATTGACGATTTATTTGATCAATTGCAAGGATCGATGGTGTACTCCAAGATAGATTTGCAATCAGGGTACCATCAATTTAAGATCAAGGCAGAGGACGTGCCTGTGACGGCTTTTCGAACACGGTATGGACATTATGAGTTTACAGTTATGCCGTTTGGGCTTACTAATGCCCCGGCAGCTTTTATGGATCTAATGAACCGTGTCTTTAAGCCTTACTTAGACAGGTTTGTTGTGGTGTTCATCGATGACATCTTGGTGTATTCCCGAAGCGACGAGGAACACGAGGGTCATTTGAGGCAAGTGTTGCAGGTACTTCGGGAGAAGAAGCTTTTTGCTAAACTGAAGAAATGTGAATTTTGGCTCAGCGAAGTGTCATTTTTGGGACATGTAATATCGGGAGCCGGTATAGCGGTGGATCCTAAGAAGATCGAGGCGATCAAGGATTGGCCCAGACCAACCAATGTGACTGAGGTTCGAAGTTTTCTCGGTTTGGCCGGGTACTACCGGAGGTTCGTTGAGGGATTTGCTAAGTTATCTATGCCCCTCACTCGGCTCACACATAAGGGGACCAAGTTCATTTGGAATGATATGTGTGATAGGAGCTTTTTGGAGCTTAAGGAACGGTTGACCACCGCCCCGATTTTGGCTTTGCCTATCGCAGGAGCCGGGTATGTAATTTATAGTGATGCTTCACTTAACGGCTTGGGTTGTGTTTTGATGCAAGACGGAAAGGTGATAGCTTATGCTTCCCGTCAACTTAAGGATTATGAAAAGAATTACCCAACCCATGATTTGGAGCTGGCAGCCGTAGTGTTTGCCTTGAAACTGTGGCGCCATTACCTTTATGGCGAGCGATGCGAAGTCTACACCGATCACAAGAGCCTAAAGTATCTTTTCACTCAGAAAGAATTGAACTTGAGGCAGCGAAGATGGTTGGAGCTACTTAAGGATTACGATTTGACGATTCTCTACCACCCGGGAAAAGCAAACGTGGTGGCGGATGCTTTAAGTCGTAAATCGATGGAGAATTTGGCTATGCTACTTGTTACTCAACCACCATTATTGGCGGAGTTGAGACGAATGGATTTGGAAGTGGTAGCCCCCGACACTCCTTTGAGGTTGATGTCCTTGGTAGTGCAACCTACCTTGCTAAATTGGATTAAAGAAAAGCAAGCCCAAGACTTGGAGTTGCAAAAGATTCGAGCTAGAATCGAAGGAGGAAACACTGGTGGTTTTCTTTTGGATGATCAAGGGATGCTCCGATTTCAGAATCGAATTTGTGTACCGGCAGAGGCTGAGGTTAAAGAGAAAATTCTGTTGGAAGCTCATCGAGCGCCCTATGCTATACATCCGGGTGGCACGAAAATGTACAAGGATTTGAAGATACATTATTGGTGGCCCGGGATGAAGAAAGATATTGGCGAGTTTGTGGCTCGATGTTTAACTTGTCAGCAAGTAAAGGCTGAGCATAGACTCCCTGCGGGAAAGCTTCAAAGTCTACCTATACCTGTTTGGAAATGGGAGATTACGATAGATTTTGTCACGGGTTTGCCGCGCTCACAAGCCGGGCATGACGCTGTGTGGGTAATTGTGGATAGGTTGACTAAATCAGCACATTTTATTCCTATTCACACTACTTGGACCGGAGAGAGGCTAGCACAAGTTTATCTTGATCAAGTGGTGCGGCTTCATGGTGTGCCCACGTCGATTGTATCGAACCGAGATACTAGATTTGTATCGCACTTTTGGAAAATCCTACATGAAGCGTTGGGCACTCGTTTGGATTTCAGTACAGCATTTCACCCTCAGAGCGACGGACAGTCTGAGCGGACCATTCAGATCTTGGAGGACATGCTTAGAGCTTGTGTGATGGATTATCAAGGTGGGTGGCACCAACACCTACCTATGGCGGAGTTTGCTTATAACAATAGTTATCAAGCAAGCATTAAGATGGCACCATTCGAAGCACTTTATGGAAGAAAGTGCCGATCACCCCTTCATTGGAGTGAAGTTGGTGAGATACTGATTTTAGGCCCTGATGTGCTGCAAGAGGCGGAAGACAAGGTTCGCATTGCACGGCAAAGGTTGATTTCGGCTCAAAGTCGCCAAAAGAGTTATGCGGATAAGCGTCGGCGAGATTTGGAATTTCAAATAAGAGACCATGTCTTCCTAAAGGTATCACCGACGAAAGGGATTAAAAGATTTGGAATTCGAGGGAAGCTAAGTCCCCGATTCATTGGCCCCTTTGAGATTTTAGAGCGTGTAGGCCCGGTAGCTTATCGGCTTGCATTGCCACCAAACCTATCGGGAGTACACAATGTGTTCCATATATCTATGCTCCGGAAGTATGTTTTTGATCCAACTCATATTTTGGACTCCTCTCTATTAGAGCTTCATGAAGATTTGAGCTTTGAAGAGTATCCGGTGAAGATTTTAGCTCGTGAAGTGAAAAAGCTAAGGAACCGAGATATCCCTTATGTGAAGGTGCTTTGGAGCAACCACGACGAGCGCGAGGCCACGTGGGAGTTGGAGGGCTCACTGCTGGAGCGTTATCCCCATCTTTTTCAGATAGAATTTTGAGGTATTCGACTTCTAGTTTCGCAGATGAAACTCCTTTTTAGGAGGGGTGAATGTAGTACACTGAACTTTAGCAAATCGCAAGGTTCTAGTGTGAGATTAGTATCTTGTAATAATCTGGAGGTTTTGGGCTGTGATTCGAGAGCTTGGGAGTATTTTCGGGACTTCAAAGTACGAAAACGGACTCCGAAGGTCAAAATCTGTAAAAACTGCAGTTTTGACAATGTATACCGGTATTTGGTTTTGGGATACCGGAATCCAGTGAAAAACTGGAATTGCGCAGCTCTTGGGTTTTGCGGAATCCGGCATTTGATACCGGTAAAGATGCAAAGTATACCGGTACTGATGTTCAGTATACCGGAATACTGTTTCGTGGCCTTTTGGCCGAGGCTCGGGTTTGCGAAATTTCTGGCCTGATACCGGTATGCCCATATGCATACCGGAATACAGTGCAGAAACTGTAATTTGTGCTGTTTGCAAATGTTGAGTTTTGGAGGGGTGTTAGGGCAAATGTTACAACATGTAACTTAACCCTTTACGCCCCCTCACAGCTCCCTTGTGCTGAGACCTTGGAGAAGAAGAGGTTGGTTCTTTCCCTCTCTCTCTCTAGATTTTCTCTCCCAAATCCTTGGGATGTTGGGTTTTGATCTCCTTTCTCTTCTCCTTTTGCTTGTTGCTTGCTAGAGGAGCATTGGGGAAGGCTTGGATGTGTTGAGGAAAGCTTATTGTGGATCAAATCCAACCCTAGCTTGTTCTAGCTTGAATTGGAGCTCTTAAGAGGTGAGTGACCCTCTTGTAAACCCTCTTTTATGGTTTATTTGGATTATTGTTGAAGAAACCTTAAAATGGTGAACCTAGGGTTTATTTTGGGGTTTCTTGATTCTAAGCTTTTGGATGGGAATTGATGGGTGTAGAATGTTATGTTAAGTTGGATTTGAAGCTTCCTAACTTCGATTTAGGATTTGGACAAGTAATTCTTGGTCTAAGGTAAATTCCACCCTTTTCCCTCTTGTATGTTGACGATTTTCGAAAGTGTTCGTTCGACACTTGTGACCCCCTAGGAATTTTCTTTAGGGAACTTGAAATCGAGGGGACAACTCCGCTTCGACGTACTGCGAGGTCTCGAAGGAGTTCCGGTGGGTTTGACCTCACCGATATGGGTGAAATCCACCTATGTCTTCGGTTTTGTTTAAAAGCTCAAAATTGTACATTTACATGCTAAATGTAGCATTATGACATTGTTGGAATTATGACATATATGTGTCATTCATAAAAGAATTGCATGTACCTTGTAGGGGTTGATAACATGCATGGTATAAATTGTATAATGGTATTAGTGGCATTTCATCTTATAATATGTAGAAATGCATGTTGGAATTAGTGGGACATCATGTGAGATACTAGATGTATAGTGGACTATGAGGTTCATTCATGATGCTTACATATTGGCTTTTAGTAGCATTAGTCATGGTATATGACAACTCTTGAGAATGTTAAACTAAGTATGTTGCATATTACTTAGGTGTATAACAAGTGGACATTATGACATAGTGTTGGACTCTTGGTCACTACTTGGCATTCCATGTTATAGACATGATGAACGTGACACTTATGCAGGTGATTATGCTTGTTGGCCATTTGTGCTCATTCGCACATGCTTGTGAGGGTCGCTCCCTACAAGCCGGCACTCCGGAGTTAACCTTGCGACATTTGATCGCCCGTGCAGGTTTGGGCGCCGAAGTGGATCGCCGTTGGGGGAGAGTCTCATTCTAGTGAGAGAATGCTGACTACCACGGGACCATTAGGCACGGCACAAGCGGGACGGCACCGTCCCCTATGGATTGGGTATCTATATTGCATGTTGTAGTAGAAATGACAGGACATGATATGACATATAGTGAGATTATGACATTAGAACATGTGTAGTTAAAACATTGCATCTTTACACATGTACATGAGTAGAAGACTTACATGTATTGTAACCTTGAACATGGATAAAATGTTTACATGTTTTATACCTTTATGTATAGAGGCATAGTAGTGTAGAACTTTATATTGTATTCATGTTTTATTATACTAATCCTACTTTTGCCTCAGTTGACCTAGTGGTGTATCCCGCTCCTCTCGGCGGCTTACCCACTGGGAACTATTGAATAATAGTTCTCATCCCCCTGGGGTTTGTTGTTTTATTTCAGAGCCGTCCACTGCGGGAGAGGCCAGGGACCGAGGCAAGGACGTTGCGACTAGTTAGCTTCCGAGGAGATAGTCGCATAGGTGGATACCTTTCTTTTGTTTGATGAAAGGTGTATGTACTTGTGGGTTTCTAGTTATAGAGTTAACCCTATGTCATGGATGTATATTTGGTGGAACCTTGTATCACTTTTATTTGTGTACTTTCCTTTGTGCACCTTATGTATACTCTACCTTGTTATGATTTTTGCTCTTCTATCTAGTATGTTTATGCTCTGATAACCATGTTAGGATTGTTATTATTCCTTTCATTTTATACTTGTTGTAGACGCCTTGTGTGCACTGGGGCGCCCTGTGTACACGGCGGGTCTGTGCACGCGCCCAGGCATACTTCCGCTATGGCCCCCGGGGCGTGACATTTGTGTTTTGACTGCGGTCATGGTATCTTCTTTCCTTCCCCTTCCTTGCGGTGTGCGCCGGCAGGATTCTTCTTCTCAAGAGGTTCTATCTTTCTCTTTCTCTTCTTCTTCTTTTCTCCTTTCCTCTATTCTCTTCTTCTAAATTTGATTTTCCCTATATCGGTTATTTCTTCGATTTTCTCTCAATTTTATTCTTTAAAAAAATTACAAAATAAAAAAAATTGTCAGAACCTTCTTGCTAGAGCCGTACTACGTTTTTTCTTTTTTTTCTTTTTTTTAATTACAAAATTTGATTTAAAAATTCATTAATTCTTTTATAAATTAAAAAGAATCTGAAAAATAATCTAAATTTTTTAGAAAATTCTAAATTTGGTTTTAAATTGATTTTGGGCTCATCACTTGCAAGATAGATTAGGGTTTTCCTAATTTGTTCTGCATCAGTTTTGGTATCAGAGCAAAATTGATCAATAAATTAATTTTCAAAATGCCGACAAACGCAATACTTTGTTCAATGTTTGAAGAATTTAAGCTTTTTACCAACACTCGTTTTAAAAAGCTAAAAACTAATTTGCAATCTCTTCAAGCCGCAAATAACCAACAATTTGCCGAAATCAAACAACTCCTTGAAACCCTAATTCATTCTAAGCCTCCACCGCCCACGGGCTCTTCCATAACATCCTCAACTTTCGTCCCACCTTTCTCCCCTAAAAGCATGTCCCCTAAAAGCATGAATTCTATTTCTTTACTTCTTCTTTCCGAACTGCTATGAGATTTGATGGTGTTTCTTGTCGAGTACAAATTAATCATCAGTTTTCTCAGAATCTTATTTTAAGAAAATTGGTAGAAAATTTAAATCTTCTTCCGTGCCGTTGTTCTTCTCCTTATCTTGTGTCTTATGATGGCACTGTTTTCAAATCCAAATATATTAAATCCGGCATATATACTCACAATGAAAGATGAATACCGAGAGGAAATTGTATTCCTCGTGGTTGATATTGAGGGATGTGACATAATACTTGGATGACCATGGCATGAATCAAAAAATGCTTTTCTAGCCGTGGAGGAAAATAAGTATATTTTTCACGATAACGACGTTCAATATGCTATTTTTCCAAGAGTCAAGAAGCCGAAGTCGATGCAGCCACATCCAATTATGTCTGACTCTTCACCACCTTCGTCGACTCCACAAACTTCGGAACCATCTAAATAGATTATTGAGGCGTCTATTATTCCACCTCCATTACCACTGCCAAAGGCCCCTCTTCTCCCAGAAATTGAGTTTCAAACAACGGTCGTGATTGAGATGGGGCAAACTAAAATTATTCGACATTCAGGCGTCGGACTACATCACCATATTTGTAGAGTGGTTTGGTGCTATCAACTTCTTCTTCTAATTGTGTTGATCTTGAGGACGAGATCCTGCGCAGCGGAAGCGAATGATGCATAATTGGATGCGAATAGGATTGATTTATTTAGGTTTTTATTATTTTTTCTAATTTTCGGAATTATTTTGTTTGTTAATTTGTTTTAGTCGGTTTTAAAGATTTTTTTAGGATTTATCATATGGAAATAAATCTCTAAAAATTAGAGATATGGTCAAGATTTTTTTTAGATATATTCGAATTAGGAAAGATTCCTAAAATAATGGAATTTGAATTAGATTAGGATTATTCTTTGAAGGTTATAAATATAGCCTATGCCTTGTAATTTAGGGATGAGTTATGATGGAATAAAATTTAGGTTTGTATTTTGACTGCGGTCATGATATCTTCTTTCCTTCCCATTTTCTGCCATGTGCGCCGGCAAGATTCTTCTTCTCAAGAGGTTCTATCTTTCTCTTTCTCTTCTTCTTCTTTTCTCCTTTCCTCTATTTCTCTCTTCTTCTTCTAAATTTGATTTTCTCTATTATCGATTATTTCTTCAATTTTCCCTTAATTTTATTCTTTAAAAAAATTACAAAAAAAAATCGTCGGAACCTTCTTGCTAGAGCCATACTACTTTTTTTGATTTTTTTAATTACGAAAAATGATTTAAAAATTCATTAATTCTTTTATAAATTAAAAAAATCTAAAAATTTAGATTTATATTTTTGGCTTTTACACCTATTCACCCCTCTCTAGGTGATTGATACTATCTAGATAGATCCCAGGATTCCCCATAACTTACATCCTTTACCACGCATTGATGATCTATTCGATCAGCTGCAAGCATTTTTTGTCTTCTCGAAGATTGATCTGCAGCCTGGTTACCACTAGTTGAAGATGAAGGTTGAAGATATCTCTAAAATGGCTTTTAGGACTCGGTATGGGTATTATGAGTTTACTGTGTTACCTTTTGGATTGACTAATGCCCCTGTCGTATTTATGAATTTGATGAATCGGGTGTTTAAGCCGTGTTTGGCTAGATTCGTGGTGGTGTTTATTGATGATATTCTGATTTACTCCCGAAGTGATGCGGAGCACGAGGAGCACTTAAGGATAGTGCTATAGTTTCTGAGGGAAAAGTTTTATGCCAAGTTAAAGACGTGCGAGCTTTGGCTTCGAGAGGCTTTCTTGGGCCACGTGATTTCAGCCGCAGGAGTGACGGTTGACCTGAAAAAGATTGATGCGATTCGGGATTGGCCCAGACTGACGATGATCACTAAGGTGAGGAGTTTCTTTGGATTAGCAGGATATTACCGTTGGTTTGTGGAAGGATTTGCGAAGCTTTCCAACCCTCACTCGATTGACTCGAAAGGGATTTATGTTTATCTAGGATGATGTAGAAACTGAAACTTTTAAATTTTTAAATTTTTAGTGAAAAAGGATTAATAAAAGGAGTAGGCTATTTTTCCAAAACGGATGTCACGCCCCATGTTATGCCGGAACCCGGGCCCACCAACAGATCCGCCGTATACATGAAAAGCCCTATGCACACGAAGCAACAAAAACCTACTCAAAGAATAAGGAGCAACAACAAGAGAGAGTAATAGAGTTGGAAAAACTAAAAAATCACTAAAACCAACTGTAGCTATACAGCATCCCAAAATAGATACAGTCCACAATCCACCAGGAAAGTAAAATACAATAATATGTATAGTAAGTCTCTCCAAAAACTAGCAACGATTGGGTCCACCTCTAAACTGGTCCACGGGTAAGAGATCTATCTATCCAGCGATCCTCTTATCTCGGTCAGAAGCAGCAGGTACAGGTACAGTGGGCTCTGCAAGAAAATGTCAGTACATAGGGCGTGAGAACTACTAAAAACTAGTAGTTGTCAGTGGGTACTGTCATCGACGACAACGACCTACATACTAGGTCTACCAGAGGCAAAGTAAGACCAAACTACTAAAAGAACAGGATAAGCTGCAGTAACATACTACCACTACTATGCCTCCAAACTAGATGTCTGATGAATGTATGCATCGTGTGGGATGAAAATCAACTACTACTTGTTAGAAAATCATATGTGCACAGCGGAAGAAAATAAACACAATCAAAATTTTCTAAAACATTGATCACCTCGTGTTTCGCTTTAGATGGTTAGTAATTGATCCAACTGATCTAATCAAATAGGATTTAGTTTTTCACCTTGTGCGGGTCGAGATCACCGCGAAGTCGACAATCGTTGGTAAAAACTGTTCGTCCTCGCTAGCTAACCGCGCAAGCCCCCAGCCTCTACTCGCCTCCACACGAAATCACACCCATGATCGAACTAGTCGACCGCTTCGATCCGCGATACGATCACGAAATAACACTTGCGTCGATTTGAGGAAGATGAATCAATCTTCTGGATGTGCTAGCAACCTTCTGAAGATCGAAACCGATGGATTAATTGTGGAGGACTTGAGGAAGAGGGAGAGGGTTGATGGCTAGGGTTTTCTATTTCTCTTGTAATGCCCTCTTAAATTAATATGTCATATGACATATATTTATAATGAGAAAACCCTAACCCTTATCCTAATCCTAATCGAAATCCTAATCCGATTGGATTATCCATTAACCCTCAAGTTAGTTTTAATCGAATCCGAATTCTAATTCGATTCGTGCGTAACATTTACACATAAGTCCTCATATTATTTACTAACGATTAGTAAGTACACCATGCAACTTTTACATTTAAATACCTCTAATTTACAACAATTGCAAATTAGTCCTTTTACTAATAAATTAGTAAACTTTAGTATTTATAATTGCAATTAACCTATCCGATAAACTTCTTTTATCGTCTCCTTAACATCGATCATGCGCGATTTCTTATGTGTGTGACCTAATAGGTTCAATTCTGTCTGGTAGTAAAATATGATTCGATCCCCATCCACATCACCATCGAAACTCCTTTTGATGGCTCAAACTCTTTTGATTCCACCCTTATAGAATAATTATTCGTCTATAATTATTCTTATTTGTTCCCACAATCCACCAGTGACGCCTAACAACATGTAGTGGCAATCCAGTCAGAAGTGAATATCGGACTGAACCTCTAGGTGCAGTTACCGTACAATACAATCATTCTATCGCATAGTCCCAACTGAGTGGAGATCATGGAATGCTCGTCAAACCCCATCACCCGTCGTATGACAAATTTGATAGGACAGAAGCTCTTATGGATACTCTTGGAAACATCTTTCCACACACCATATTACCCCGGCCGAGAATTGAGCTTTGCCTTACAAACAGTATAGAACTAATTATCTCTCTACCGAGAGCGATAGATCTCCTATAAACACACACCCATTCCTGGTATGAACCGACTACAGCCAACATATACTACTAAGACCCATGGCTAGGATCAGAGTTTGCTGCATAGTCAAACTACAGTAGCCTCACATTGAATAGCCGTGGTGTCGCAGCTCTAAGCATCAGTTGTACCACTGCAACATCGAACCAGTTACTGACGAATGAGTAGACATCCATGTAACTATTCGTAGTTGGTCACGCTCAATACCATTATCGTCTAACAAGCACCTGCATGTTCGCTCCAGTGTCCCCACACTGATGACTCGAGATTCATCATCCCAAAAAGAAAAACGGCACACACATCAATCTTACCGGATTAATCATCGTCCCCATGATGATCCTCTGATTGAGAGCATTTATGAATTAATCACCAATAATATGTACCTCATATTCTCAACTCTTGAGAATACAAATTATCATTTTATTAATTCAATGGACGATTCACGGACACATTAAACATGAATGGAATAAAAGGGCCCAAATATATAAATAATAAAGATTAAGTACAAAGATATGTCCCATAGAAAAATAAAGTACGTCAGCCCAATAGGCTTCTAGGTCATACAACTAATAATCTCTCACTTGCACTAAAGCCAATCAGCCATATATCTAATGCCCATCTTCTCAAGATGAGTCTCTAGTTTCTGCTGTGTCAATGCCTTAGTTAGCGGGTCCGCCACGTTATCTACGGAGGCAACCTTCTGCACTTCAATATGTTTATCCTTGATGTACTCTCTGATCTTGTGATACCGCCGCTCAATGTGCTTGGATTTCTGATGAGACCTTGGCTCCTTAGCTAATGCTACGGCGCCATTATTTTCACAGTATAGCAGCAGGGGATCCTCACTAGAAAGAACTACGCCCAGCTCAGTGATAAATTTCTTGATCCAAACAACTTCCTTAGCAGCTTCAGATGCAGCGATGTACTCCGCCTCCATAGTAGAATCAGCAATGTCTCTTGCTTGAAACTTTTCCAAACTATTGACCCACCATTGCAAATAAACAAATATCCAGACGTAGACTTTCTATCGTCTATATCAGACATAAAGTCCGTATCTATATAGCCATTAACTCTGAGTTCTCCTCCTTCAAAATCAAGAACATATCCTTTGTTCTTCTCAAGTACTTAAGGATATTCTTTACCACTACCCAGTGTTCTTCACCTGGGTTCGACTGATATCAGCTAGTGACACTCACAGCCTGTGCTATATCAGGTCGAGGACATATCATTGCATACATTAAGCTCCCTATCGCTGAAGCATAAGGGATCCTGCTCATGCGACTCCTCTCTTCAGGTGTCTTAGGAGACATAGCCTTAGAGAGGTGAATTCCATGTCTTAGAGGTACCATACCCCTTTTGGAATTTTTCATGCTGAACCTTTTCAACACTTCATCTATATACATAGCTTGCGACAAACCAAGCAACTTCTTAGGTCTATCCCTATAGACCTTTATCCCTAGGATATAAGATACTTCTCCAAGGTCTTTCATAGAAAACTCTTTAGATAACCATAACTTGACCGACGTTAGTATAGGAATTGTAAGTTACGGGGGAGGCCTAGGATCTATCTAGAGTATATCAATCACCTAGAGGGGGGTGAATATGTGTATAAACAAAATTCACAAATCTCAATGCGATAAAGTAATGCGGAAAAATAAAATCAGCACACCGAGATTTACGTGGGAAACTCCACCTTGGAGAAAAACCCACGGGACCAACCACGCGAAAAACAATCCACTAAGAGTAAAGAATTACAAGGTGATTACCGACTCCACGAACTTAACCTCTCCCTTCTCTTCAGCGGATCACGCGCACCGACGGCTGTCCACGCCTCACGTTCGAATCCACGAACGCCACGTCTCGAATCCACGAGACGCCTCACTTCGAATCCTCGAAGCCTCCACGATCCGAATCCACGAACCGCCTCGATCACGTCGAATCCACGATGCCGTTTGGAACAGGAACTCATGGTTTATACCAGTGATTCCTTGCTTAGAATTTCATTAAGAACCAGAGGAAAAAGTTCTAAGCAAGAAGAAGATCAATTCGACATATGGAATAGAGATTAAAAATATCTCAAATTGATCTCGGAGGCTATTTTCAAGGAAAAAGGTTTAGAACGAAAATCCTAACCTCTAGGGTTTCTCTCTCACGAATTCTGAGTTGTTCCAATGTCAAAGAGAACCCTAACATGTTATTTATAGGTGTTGGAATCAAATAGAGTCGGATTAGATCGAAACATACCAAATCTGGCACTGTATACCGGTATACGAAGGCAGATACCGGAATGTAATGACGGAACAGAAACATTACGCAACGGTATTCCGGTACTAATCACTTCTGTACCGGTATACTTTGAATCAGTACCGGTACTAAAAGGAATACCGGTAAACAGTTTAAAAACCAGATTTTAACAATCTGTTTTGAGGAACTTCATGTTAGATTTCGGAATACTATTGTAAAAATCAGTTTTATCAAAACGGTTAAACTTTAAATACCGGAATTCAAAACAAAGAGTTTTAACAAAGAAACTAAAGTTCCCAAAAACTCGTCTAATCCAGTTTTAACCATAAAACATGATTCCAATACCATAAGTAACTATGAATCACCATATAAATAGTAAATTTTACCTTCACGTCGTGATTCACCCTGTGAGTTGTCGATATACTATTCTTGAAGTCTCGAATTCTTCAACATGTTCAAGTAGCACCTTGACCTTCAAGACTCCGACTCAACAGCTCACGAAATGTGCCAATACAAAATTCGTAACAATCTCCCCCTTTGGCAATTTTGTGACAAAACCTAAAATATAAGATTCTACCCGAACCAAAATAAATGAAATTCATTGCCATCACCAAAACAATGAACTTTACGCGTGTATGATCCAAAAATTTAAAACCAAAATTACAAATGATCAACTCCTAAGACAAACTCTATGACTTAGGACTTGGAGTCTTGAAGTCTTTAACAATTCCTGCAAAACAACTTCAGACAAAGTCAAGTAGAACAAGCAAGTTCAGTTTAAACACTCACCTTTTGTTTATGATCAATACTCCCCCTTCGTGTATGATCAATACTTTCTTCACCTCGCGGCAAACAGTTCTCTCCCCCGTTGCATGGTTCTCTCCCCCTTTGTATGATACGTATAAGTTTAAAAACTTACATCTCTCTCCCCCTTTTTGTCAAAAAAATTGCCAAACACGACACAAAGAGATAACAATAAAAAAACAACTAAGAGAGTAGAGTTAGTCCATAGGTACATAGTCCAAAAAGAGAGATAGCATCTAAAAATAGCAGAAAGTAAAGACAGACATATCATAAAGACAATGAAAAACGAAAGCAAAATAAGCAATAGAGAACATCACTCTCCGTCGTCACTGTCGTCATCACCATCTCCTACTTCTTCACCTTCAGTGCCATGAAGTTGCTGCTCAACAGAGGAAGGAGCAGGTGGATGTGAAGAACTCGGTCCAGCACCACCGGCAACATCATCATGTCGGCAACCAAGTATCTCTAATATTTTCTTCAGTCCATCTTCTAAGTTCTTGAGTCTGTCTTCCAATGCTTTGAAGCCACGTTCGACCCGCTTCTTGAAAGACCGAACTTCATGATGAAGAGACACATCGGGAACTGCTCTCCCTGAACTAGATGAACCACCACGCTCAATAGGTCGGGCTGTGGTACTCGGAGTAGTAGACGAGTAACCCTTGACTTGCTGAAAAGTCTTCAGGGTACTAATTGACTTAGCCAGGGTAACGCCATCAATAGGTCCCAAGCCGTAGTCAAACTTGTTACAAGAAATATCTACTCCATTTGCCTCCAAAATACGTGTGATCAGAATAGGAAACGGTAGAAGCTCACGACGCCCTGAAGCATGAATCACATTTGCCATACGCTGCCACATCAGAAATGGAATGTTGATGTTGAGTCCCTGTGCATGCTCCGGATGACCAAGTAAAAAGAGAAGCACTAGTCGGTCCCACCGGATGCGTTTTGTGCCAACTGTTGGCACAATGTTGTAGCAGACTATGAAGGAAAGAATGTGATACTCCGGCTTTAATTCCCTTGACTCCACAAACAGACGGTTGGTATAAGTGCCCGGTTTACATAGGGCATCGGTCATGATCTCCCAATGTGATGAAGGCAGAACGTTCCCTTGCGTATAAGGTAAACCCGTGGTGCTCACATTTAATCCAAAGATATCTCCAACGGTGTGAGGGGTGACCACAACTCGTATTCCCCGGACAGACGTTTCAAAACGATAAGTCCCCGTCTCAGAATCTTCATGAGTAACAAGCCCATGCATGTAGAATTCTCGTATCAACTCCATGCAGAAAGGAGCACGGGCCGGAATGCGACCGACAGGTTCGATTGGAGCTTGTTGAAGTAGGCGAGCGAAGTCTGGAACTTCACGTGTCAATTCACTGAAGTTCACATAACGCTCCGCGTGACACGCCTTGCTTGCGAATGCCTTTTGCCGTTTCGAGGAAACAACTTCAGTTTCTGCACCTCGTTTGGTACGTCGTTCCGCTGAACTCGGTTCTCAAATGACCGGACCACCGGTGCTCCGATGAGGTGGAGAAGGAGCTCTCCCCCTACGAGTAGAGACCTCAGGATCTTTCCCTTTGCCTCTGTCAATTTGCTCTTCCGGTGCATACTCGGAGCCCTCCGACTCGGTGCTCGACGTGTCTTCCTCAATACGTGTCCTTTTGGTGACACGTTTCTTTCCACAACCACGTCCACGGTGTGAGAATCCGAATTTTTGGGAATTTGGAATTCTCAGTGTTCCTCTCCCCCATTACTGTGTTTTTGCTCGGTATACGTATATAATACAGATATATATGTATATATAGGTATATAAGTGAGTTTTGGTGGAGTTTTTAAGTTTTCGGATTTTCGTCGCGGAGAGTGAACGGCTTAACGGCGCGATCCGGAGTTCGATTTTGGCGATCCAAATGGTGAGTTCGATGTCTCGGCAGTGCTGAGCGCGATGGCGCGATCCGCGTCGACGTGCGGCGAGCGGATAAAAAGTTATTCCATCTTGATCGCCGAGAGGTCGTATGTCACGTTTATCGTTTCGCGTTTTGGACCCCGTTTTTCGCACCGTTTCGCGTGTTTTCGATTTTGGAGGGGTGAATTGGGTTTTTTTCCAGCTGTGGGAGGGGGGAACTTTGGCTGAGAGGGTAGGTGAGTGCATTTATGGAACCTCACCTACCCCCTCTCTTTGTCCCTCTCACACTCCACCTCTCCCCTCACTCTCTCTCACTCTCCCTCTCTCACTCCTTCTCTCCCTTGCTCCCAGAATGGAGCCCGAGCTCCCCCTGCCCCTCGGCCTCCTCCCTGTGCAGCGCCGGCCGCCGCCGGCCACTGCCTGGCCGGAGCAGCTCCGGCCACCCCCCTCTCTCCCTATTTTCTCTTTTTCTTCTTCTTCTTCTTCTCCTTCTTCTTCTCTGAGGTGAGCACCCAGGGGGAACCCACGCCGAGCTCCCCCTGAGGTTTCTGTGACGCGGGGGACCGCCGCCGTGCCGCCGGAGGGCCGCCGGAAGCAGCCTGAGCTGCTGCGGCCAGCTGCTGGAGCAGCAGCTGGCCGAGGGTGGTGAGCCCCTGCCGCCGCCGCCTCCCGCACCCTGGGAAGGTGAGCGTCACCTCCCCCGCGACCTCCGGCGCCGCCTCCTGCCTCCCCGGCCATCGCCGTGCCGCCGGAGAGCCGCCGGAGCCGCCGCGGGCTCGGCTAGGGCAACCTCTGTCTCCCTGCTCCGCCGCCGCCACCCGCCTCTGTTTTTGTCGCGGTCACCGACAGGGCGATGTCCGGCGACCCCCCTCGAGCCGGTGCTCGCATCGCCGCCGGCCGCCGTTGCCGTTCGTTGCCGGCGCCGCCGTGCCCTAGCCCCTGGCAGCCAACCCGAGAGCTATCCTCTTCCCCGCGCCGCCGCCGCCGCTTCCCGCCGCCGCCGGCTGAGGTGAGCCTCCTTCTCCTTGGCACCTCCGCTGCCGATGCTGGCCGCCGCTGGCCCTGCCTGCCGGCCGGCAGCCGGCCGGAGCTGGTTGCTCCGGCCGGGGCCTTGCATTGTGGTGTTTTTGTTTTGTTGGGATGTTTGAGCTCCCTGCGGACCCCCGAAGCTCGGGAGGGTGAGCCCGGCGATCGCAGCGATGTGCTGAACACCGTGCTCACCCTAGTTCTGGTTTTGGTTGAGCTGTTGCGTCGTGCGGCCTTTGTCGGGCTATTTTTGCCTTTTGCTCGCTGTTTTTATGCACTTTCCCGGACTGCGACTGGTCCTGTCGCAGTGGGGCTGTGAGCATAGCCTCCGTCACGTCGTTGCCGATCCGCTGGTGCTTGCGGAAGGTCGTGCGGATGTACGGCTTGCTCACGCGGCCCTAGTTAAGCTTGCTTTTGTGCGCGCGCCCACTATTTTTATGGGTTTTCCCGGCTTGCGACTGGTCCTGTCGCAGCGGGACAGTGAGCACGGTCTCCGTGACGACGATACCTATCCGCTGGTACTTGCGGAAGTTCGAGCGGACGAACGGATTGCTCGAACGGCCTAATTTAGTGATTGTATGTTTGTGTATGTTGCATGTTTGGGGACTTAGGCGTTTGTGACAGCGTAGCGACGCTGTGGGCAGCAAGGGTAAGGTCTTGGAGACCCTGTGGACTGTTTGTCCTACCCCCTCGCCCTTCGTGTGGTTTCGGACTTGTTTCCGACGCGTTTTTCGATGAAATAATCGGCAAAACGCACGTTTCTAGTTGTGCGACTCACTCGCTGTTTTCGCGAGCGACTTGGCTTCATCGTGTGGCCTCGTTGGCTGTTCCTCATCGCTGTCCCGAAGTTCCGAGGACAGCGGATGAGTGATGTGGGGTTCCGGTGCCAAATCGGCACTTTTCGGGAACCCGGGAAGCCTTTACGGGTGCGTTTGATGTTCGTGGCACCCCGTGCTTGTGCTCGCTGTCCCGTCACTTGGTTTGTTGTGTTCGGGGACAGCGAGGGGCCTTGTTGGCTGTTTGGTACCCCTCTGGGGCTTTGTGTGGTTTCGGGATCGTCCCGGTGGGTTTCCCGGGCGATCCGTCGGTTTCGGGATGCGAGAGATTAGTGTTTAGCGTCGACTTGGTGGACCTTGACCCTGTGAGTCTTTCGTAGGTCCTGTCGCGGTTCCCGAGAGCCGTCGGTGTTAGACTTGATCTTACCTACAGGTGGGTACTTCGATCCGGAGTCGGTTCAGTGGACTACGGTGATACCTTTCTATCCCTTCTTTCGTATTTCAGTTAGTAGTTCACTTGACTCCCGTAGACTCTACTTTTATGCGTGCTTGGATAGTAGAGTAGTGTGGCTTGCATGTTCTTTGAGACGACCCAGTCGGTCGGTGGGGATCGCTTATCATTCCAAGCGATCCCAGTGTGTCTTGCATGTTCTTTGAGACGACCCAGTCGGTCGGTGGGGATCGCTTATCATTCCAAGCGACCCCAATGTGTCTTGTATGTTCCTTGAGACGACCCAGTCAGTCGGAGGTGATCGCTTGTCCTTCTGAGCGATCCTAGTAGTGGCTTGCATGTTTCTTGAGACGACCCAGTTGGTCGGAGGTGATCGCCTGTTGTTCCGAGCGATCCGAGTTGTGGTTTATTGGTTGCTTCTCGGCTTGTTGCCGTTCTGTGGATTGAGCATTTGCATCGATCGTCACAGCTCTTCTAGCACTTCACGTACACCGCGGTCTGATCCACCGTTTGGAGGTGTTCTTTTCCGGAAAAGGGTCGTTGAGTTTGTGCCGACCCGTGAGCCTTGATGCAGTGCGTCCAGAAGGTTTATGTGCCTATAGATGAGCAGGTGACAGTGCATGGGATACGTCCCGGTGGTTTTAGATTGGGTTTACTTTGTGGTTTTCCCTTTGATGCATACTAGTTGTTTACAGTAGCATAGTTATTTCAGTTGTATGTTAGCCTCATACTTACTTGTGCTACTGTATACCATATCTATCTTTCGTTGACCCTCGTGCCGGTGTGTACACCTCGCCTTCGTCGGCTTGCGGTACCCACTGGGAGGGGAGACATGCGTGCATGTTCTCACCCCCCACCCCCATTACAGGTTTCAGGTGAGCAGGGTGGTGAGTGTCGGGACGCTGCGAGGCACGCCTAGATAGTAGCTCTAGAGGTTCCGACTCGTGAGGCTACATCCCCAGATTTGGTTATTCCCCTACCTCTATTCGATAGAAGTAATATGTGGTTCAGTTACCCCGTTGTAAATTCTAGCATGCTTATGTTGTGGATTCATTCTATATGCTTGTGTGATGTCTGCATGCTTGGACTAGTTGATTGTATCCTTGTTTTTCAATCGTTTCGTTATCTAGCATTTCGGTTTTCTACCCCTCGTGGTAGCGTCGTAAAACAAGGTTTCCGTGTGGGAAACGGTTTTCAAATGGATTTCTGATTGCTCGGTTTTGTGATTTCAAAAAGAGAGTTCTCGTGTGGAGAACAGTTTTCAAAGGCTTCTTCAATGATTGAGATTAGGGTTTCAAACTAAAGCTTCTGGGTAAGGAGCAGCTTTCTAGAATGATTGTTGCTTGTGCATTGCATCATCCTTCGCTTAAGGATTTGCTTAGATTCATACAGGTTAAGGACTGCTAGCTGTATGAATCTCTCGTTGTGTTGATGTGCTGTTGGGATGAATGAATGGTGGTTGTGATCCTGTTATTTGTTGTTGGACGCCGTGCAAATACAGGGGAGGCTCTGTCCGTGTGTACAGTGGATCCTGTATTTGTGGCGGGTCTGTACGTGGCGCGGGCTAGGCTTTTCAAAAAAAAAATTTAGCACGTTTTTCCGCATCTTGAACTAGCCCGGGGCGTGACAGATTAAGATGGTATCAGAGCGTAAAGGGAACAAACACTTATTCATTCATCAACTTGTAACTGAACCACTGGTTAGGCTGACCCATAGGAAGACCTAGGATGTATAGGCGCGCGAGCTCGAGGGGTTTGTTTTCGGCTTGTGTTTTGTGGGAGTTGCCGACCCCTTTTCTCTTGCGCTGGATTCTGCTTTTTGCAGTTGGCTTGTGGTCTTGGTTGACCTCCTCGTCCGGGTCGTGGTGGTGGGCGTGCGCCTGCGGAGCTGTCTGCTGGTTTTTTTGTTTCGGGCTGTCGTGGCTGGTTCGAGTGAGGAGCTGGCAGGAGGCGGACAGCCTGGTGTGGACCGTACCCTGTGTGCTTGAGGCCGAGGCGAGGGGTCAGCTGGCGACCCTCTCCGGCATGTTCCGGCTTGTTCCGGTGGTTTTCGCAACAGGCCACGGCAGCTGCCGCTCCAGCCCCTCCTACTCCTTCGCCGTGTACCCCGATGATTGCAGACCCTCCTGTGGCACCCACCCCGATGTGCGACGACCGTGACGATGACAGCGACTTTGTCGGCTGTTTCGCGCGTGGACGCCGACCCCGTGTTTGGGGGTGGTGGTCGCACTCAAGCGTGTTGGTCGGATTTCCTGTGTTTGATCTGCCCTAGTTCGCAGGCTCGTGCTGTTTCTGGTAGTGGTGGTGGAGTACCAGACAGATCCCAAGTGGCCGGGTGTTTTTTCCTTTGTGTAACCACTCGTTGGTGAGTGGTGGCCCTCGTGGGCTTGGGAAACGTCACTTGGTGGATCTGTGTTGTTGTGGGGCTGTTCTCGCCCTGTCCCCACTTTCCGTGTTGAGCACGAGGGCCTCTGCGAGCGTCTCTACGGAGACGTTGTTTTGAGCGGTTTCGACCGCAGTTTGGGTGTTTTCCCCTCTGTTTTGATGGGTAGGGCGGTGAAGCCTACCCCACTGACGTCTTGCTGGTGGCATCGTCAGTATTGGTCTTTTGACCATTGGCTAGTTCTGGCGTCGAACTGACGCGTACTAGACTGAGTGGACACTGTTGAGTGTCGGGCGTTTGTTGGTGCCTACATAGTTTGCGGATATCCTAACGCCCAAATTGTTGTGTTTCTGGATTTCTGGTGGCAATTGTAGGTTTCTGTGCTGCCGCGAGACCTTCCTGGTTCTTGTTGGAGGTCTCACCGCGTTCGACGTCGGTTAGTCGACGCTGGTTTTGTTCTTCCTCCGGTTTGATTCGTGTGGTTGACGACCCTTGTCACCTGTAGCTGTCGGTTCGTTGTTGGAAGCCGATGACTCCTAGGGAGTTGGCTCAGGGCAGACTTTGTTTTGTGGGTCGGTTTGCTGTTCCCGTTAATTCGGTGACTCGTCTGTGACCTTGGTCCAGCTATTGAGTGGTTGACCCGGTACCTTCGTGGTGTTGCCGACTGGTTGTTGGCCTTGACCTTGGGATATTTCGTTTTCTTTTGATAA
Source organism: Puya raimondii (assembly GCA_016920855.1). Classification (NCBI taxonomy): domain Eukaryota; kingdom Viridiplantae; phylum Streptophyta; class Magnoliopsida; order Poales; family Bromeliaceae; genus Puya; species Puya raimondii. Next base: position 19,532,329 of record JABWPP010000049.1, on the reverse strand, counting down.
GTACGTTGGCTGCAGACAACGTAGTGTCGAAAGTTAGAACGAAATACCCTATCCCTTTTGGGGACTTTCTGGATTGGGTCGGTGCTTTCCCTTGCAAGACTTTTCTCGCTCGTGGCCGTCTTGCGGAAAGCTGTGTGTTGGTCATCCCCGTTCCTGTTGTGAACCTTGAGCTAATCCTGGCGTGGTTTTGCGCAGTTGATTGACCATCACTGCCGTTGGTTTGACTCCGGTTGAGTCAGGGTGCCCTTTTAGCTCGGTCTCGGGATGACGGGAGCCTGGTGGTTGGCTCCGAGCTGTGTTCGCGTGCTGGGTTTTCGCCGCGTCTTTCGTGTAGTCTTGCTTTGGAGCGCGTGTCCGATCTCTTTGATCTGACGTTCGGCATCGTTGGTGTTGTATCGCTTGTTGCGATTGGCAGCCCTGTACACCTGAGTGATGGACTCTCAAGGTTTCAATTGGTCGGTTTTGCCGTTCGGTTAAGCGATCGTCCCGGCAGCTTTTTGGACTTGTTGAACTGGGTTTCGGCAGTTCTTGGATCAATTTGTCGTGGTTCCCTTTGACGACATACTGATCTCTTCGTAGAGTTTCCTTCTTGGTTCACATCGTGACGTGGGTTGGTTGTGTGGAAGAGCCAAGGAAGGAGGACTCTGTAATGGTTTGACCTGTTCCGACTTCTGTGACAGACCGAGTTTAGGAACTTCCTCGGCTTGGGCGTTGATGTCGGCGATTTGTTGAGGGTTCTCCTCAAGATCGCCGCCCCTTTGAGTAGCTGTCGAGGTAAGGCGCGTTGTTTCTCTAGACTCCCGCTTGTCTGTTGAGCGCCTAGGAGCCGATGGACTGTTTGACCCGTGCCCCTATCTTAGCATCGACACAGCCTGGTGAGGTTGTCGTGGCCTTGTGCGATGCATCTTGGATGGGATTGGGGTGCGTGCTCATTCAGCATGAGAAGGTTATCGCCTATGCTCCGCGCTAGTTGATGGACTATGAGAAGATCTATCTGGCGCTCGATCTCGAGTTAGCAGCAGTGGTGTTCGCTCTCAAGCTTTGGAGACCTTACCTTGTGGAGCTACCGCACAGTTGTTGTCGTTGGAGGTGCAACCCACCTTGGCGGATCAGATTTTCGGTGGGCAGCCGATGGATCCGCACTGGCAGAGAGTGCGAGCAGGTCAGAGAAGGTGACTTCGTGCTACATGCTGTTGGTCTTCCTTCGAGGATGGAGTTGTGTGCCCAGAGTTCAGGATTTGAGGTGAGAGTTTTGGCTGAGGCACACCAGTCGCCGTACACCGTTCATCCTGGCGAGACGAAGATGTACCGCGACTTGTGGCTGGTTTCTGGTTGTAACGCAGCATGTGGCACTGTGCCGGGTTTGTCAGCAGAGAAGCTTTGACCTTTGCCTGTACCTGTAGGGAAGTGGGAGCAGATCACCTTGGTTTTCGTCACCGGGTTGCCTCGTTCTCAGCGAGGTCATGTTGCGATCTGGGTTTTTGTGGAATGTTTGACGAAAACAGCTCACTTCCTACCAGTACATCCGTATTAGTCTTGGGGATCGACTGGCGCAGCTCTTTTTGGATGAGTTCGTCGGGCTGTTTGGAGGGCCAGTGTCGATCGTTTTGGATTGGAGTTCTCGCTTCGTTTCCCAGTTCTGGAGGAGCCTGCAATAGGCACTGGGGACGAGGCTCGACTTTAGCTCAGTTCAACCCTCTGAGTGTTGGGCAGTCGGAGCGAGTCTTCAAGACTCTCGAAGTTATGCTCCGGGCATGCGTTTTTGGCTTTTGGTGAGGGTCGGTTCAGATATCTTCCCCTGGTGGAGTTTGCCTTCTGCGACAGCTTCCTGGCGAGCGTTGGATTGGCACCGTGCGAGGCTTCGTGTGGAAGTCGTTGTCGATCACTGTTCTGTTTGGTTGACGTGGGTGAGCGCCGTGTGATCGGCCCGACAACAGTTCAGCTGAGGGAGGATCTCGGCTGCGGTGAGGTGCCTGTGAGGTTTTTGGCTCGCAATGTGAAACAGTTGAGGAATCGAAGCTTTCTGTTTGTGAGACTGCGTGGACGAGTTGCGGGGAGCGCAAGACTTCTTGGGAGCTAGAGTCTGCTTCGTGTGAGCGGTATCCGCTGTTGTTCGCGGATAGTGTGTGGGTAAGTTTCGGGGACGAAACTTCTTGTTAGGTGGGAGTGATGTGAGAATCCGAATTTTTGGGAATTTGGAATTCTCAGTGTTCCTCTCCCCCATTACTGTGTTTTTGCTCGGTATACGTATATAATACAGATATATATGTATATATAGGTATATAAGTGAGTTTTGGTGGAGTTTTTAAGTTTTCGGATTTTCATCGCGGAGAGTGAACGGCTTAACGGCGCGATCCGGAGTTCGATTTTGGCGATCCAAATGGTGAGTTCGATGTCTCGGCAGTGCTGAGCGCGATGGCGCGATCCGCGTCGACGTGCGGCGAGCGGATAAAAAGTTATTCCATCTTGATCGCCGAGAGGTCGTATGTCACGTTTATCGTTTCGCGTTTTGGACCCCGTTTTTTTTTTCGCACCGTTTCGCGCGCGTTTTCGATTTTGGAGGGGTGAATTGGGTTTTTTCCAGCTGTGGGAGGGGGGAACTTTGGCTGAGAGGGTAGGTGAGTGCATTTATGGAACCTCACCTACCCCCTCTCTTTGTCCCTCTCACACTCCACCTCTCCCCTCACTCTCTCTCACTCTCTCTCTCTCTCACTCCTTCTCTCCCTTGCTCCCAGAATGGAGCCCGAGCTCCCCCTGCCCCTCGGCCTCCTCCCTGTGCAGCGCCGGCCGCCGCCGGCCACTGCCTGGCCGGAGCAGCTCCGGCCACCCCCCTCTCTCCCCATTTTCTCTTTTTCTTCTTCTTCTTCTTCTCCTCCTTCTTCTTCTCTGAGGTGAGCACCCAGGGGGAACCCACGCCGAGCTCCCCCTGAGGTTTCTGTGACGCGGGGGGGGGACCGCCGCCGTGCCGCCGGAGGGCCGCCGGAAGCAGCCTGAGCTGCTGCGGCCAGCTGCTGGAGCAGCAGCTGGCCGAGGGTGGTGAGCCCCTGCCGCCGCCGCCTCCCGCACCCTGGGGGAAGGTGAGCGTCACCTCCCCCGCGACCTCCGGCGCCGCCTCCTGCCTCCCCTCCCCGGCCATCGCCGTGCCGCCGGAGAGCCGCCGGAGCCGCCGCGGGCTCGGCTAGGGCAACCTCTGTCTCCCTGCTCCGCCGCCGCCACCCGCCTCTGTTTTTGTCGCGGTCACCGACAGGGCGATGTCCGGCGACCCCCTCGAGCCGGTGCTCGCATCGCCGCCGGCCGCCGTTGCCGTTCGTTGCCGGCGCCGCCGTGCCCTAGCCCCTGGCAGCCAACCCGAGAGCTATCCTCTTCCCCGCGCGCCGCCGCCGCTTCCCGCCGCCGGCTGAGGTGAGCCTCCTTCTCCTTGGCACCTCCGCTGCCGATGCTGGCCGCCGCTGGCCCTGCCTGCCGGCCGGCAGCCGGCCGGAGCTGGTTGCTCCGGCCGGGGCCTTGCATTGTGGTGTTTTTGTTTTGTTGGGATGTTTGAGCTCCCTGCGGACCCCCGAAGCTCGGGAGGGTGAGCCCGGCGATCGCAGCGATGTGCTGAACACCGTGCTCACCCTAGTTCTGGTTTTGGTTGAGCCGTTGCGTCGTGCGGCCTTTGTCGGGCTATTTTTGCCTTTTGCTCGCTGTTTTTATGCACTTTCCCGGACTGCGACTGGTCCTGTCGCAGTGGGGCTGTGAGCATAGCCTCCGTCACGTCGTTGCCGATCCGCTGGTGCTTGCGGAAGGTCGTGCGGATGTACGGCTTGCTCACGCGGCCCTAGTTAAGCTTGCTTTTGTGCGCGCGCCCACTGTTTTTATGGGTTTTCCCGGCTTGCGACTGGTCCTGTCGCAGCGGGACAGTGAGCACGGTCTCCGTGACGACGATACCTATCCGCTGTACTTGCGGAAGTTCGAGCGGACGAACGGATTGCTCGAACGGCCTAATTTAGTGATTGTATGTTTGTGTATGTTGCATGTTTGGGGACTTAGGCGTTTGTGACAGCGTAGCGACGCTGTGGGCAGCAAGGGTAAGGTCTTGGAGACCCTGTGGACTGTTTGTCCTACCCCCTCGCCCTTCGTGTGGTTTCGGACTTGTTTCCGACGCGTTTTTCGATGAAATAATCGGCAAAACGCACGTTTCTAGTTGTGCGACTCACTCGCTGTTTTCGCGAGCGACTTGGCTTCATCGTGTGGCCTCGTTGGCTGTTCCTCATCACTGTCCCGAAGTTCCGAGGACAGCGGATGAGTGATGTGGGGTTCCGGTGCCAAATCGGCACTTTTCGGGAACCCGGGAAGCCTTTACGGTTGCGTTTGATGTTCGTGGCACCCCGTGCTTGTGCTCGCTGTCCCGTCACTTGGTTTGTTGTGTTCGGGGACAGCGAGGGGCCTTGTTGGCTGTTTGGTACCCCTCTGGGGCTTTGTGTGGTTTCGGGATCGTCCCGGTGGGTTTCCCGGGCGATCCGTCGGTTTCGGGATGCGAGAGATTAGTGTTTAGCGTCGACTTGGTGGACCTTGACCCTGTGAGTCTTTCGTAGGTCCTGTCGCGGTTCCCGAGAGCCGTCGGTGTTAGACTTGATCTTACCTACAGGTGGGTACTTCGATCCGGAGTCGGTTCAGTGGACTACGGTGATACCTTTCTATCCCTTCTTTCGTATTTCAGTTAGTAGTTCACTTGACTCCCGTAGACTCTACTTTTATGCGTGCTTGGATAGTAGAGTAGTGTGGCTTTGCATGTTCTTTGAGACGACCCAGTCGGTCGGTGGGGATCGCTTATCATTCCAAGCGATCCCAGTGTGTCTTGCATGTTCTTTGAGACGACCCAGTCGGTCGGTGGGGATCGCTTATCATTCCAAGCGACCCCAATGTGTCTTGTATGTTCCTTGAGACGACCCAGTCGGTCGGAGGTGATCGCTTGTCCTTCTGAGCGATCCTAGTAGTGGCTTGCATGTTTCTTGAGACGACCCAGTTGGTCGGAGGTGATCGCCTGTTGTTCCGAGCGATCCGAGTTGTGGTTTATTGGTTGCTTCTCGGCTTGTTGCCGTTCTGTGGATTGAGCATTTGCATCGATCGTCACAGCTCTTCTAGCACTTCACGTACACCGCGGTCTGATCCACCGTTTGGAGGTGTTCTTTTCCGGAAAAGGGTCGTTGAGTTTGTGCCGACCCGTGATCCTTGATGCAGTGCGTCCAGAAGGTTTATGTGCCTATAGATGAGCAGGTGACAGTGCATGGGATACGTCCCGGTGGTTTTAGATTGGGTTTACTTTGTGGTTTTCCCTTTGATGCATACTAGTTGTTTACAGTAGCATAGTTATTTCAGTTGTATGTTAGCCTCATACTTACTTGTGCTACTGTATACCATATCTATCTTTCGTTGACCCTCGTGCCGGTGTGTACACCTCGCCTTCGTCGGCTTGCGGTACCCACTGGGAGGGGAGACATGCGTGCATGTTCTCACCCCCCCCCCACCCCCATTACAGGTTTCAGGTGAGCAGGGTGGTGAGTGTCGGGACGCTGCGAGGCACGCCTAGATAGTAGCTCTAGAGGTTCCGACTCGTGAGGCTACATCCCCAGATTTGGTTATTCCCCTACCTCTATTCGATAGAAGTAATATGTGGTTCAGTTACCCCGTTGTAAATTCTAGCATGCTTATGTTGTGGATTCATTCTATATGCTTGTGTGATGTCTGCATGCTTGGATTAGTTGATTGTATCCTTGTTTTTCAATCGTTTCGTTATCTAGCATTTCGGTTTTCTACCCCTCGTGGTAGCGTCGTAAAACAAGGTTTCCGTGTGGGAAACGGTTTTCAAATGGATTTCTGATTGCTCGGTTTTGTGATTTCAAAAAGAGAGTTCTCGTGTGGAGAACAGTTTTCAAAGGCTTCTTCAATGATTGAGATTAGGGTTTCAAACTAAAGCTTCTGGGTAAGGAGCAGCTTTCTAGAATGATTGTTGCTTGTGCATTGCATCATCCTTCGCTTAAGGATTTGCTTAGATTCATACAGGTTAAGGACTGCTAGCTGTATGAATCTCTCGTTGTGTTGATGTGCTGTTGGGATGAATGAATGGTGGTTGTGATCCTGTTATTTGTTGTTGGACGCCGTGCAAATACAGGGGAGGCTCTGTCCGTGTGTACAGTGGATCCTGTATTTGTGGCGGGTCTGTACGTGGCGCGGGCTAGGCTTTTCAAAAAAAAAATTTAGCACGTTTTTCCGCATCTTGAACTAGCCCGGGGCGTGACACACGGCTTCCACCGGCAGCCATTATCACCATGAGAACAAGGATGATGGAAAATGCCATGTTTCCTATGCAACATGATACAAATAAAAATGAAGCTCAAGATCAAATTGTCATGTAACATCTAATGAGCTTACTAATCATCATGACATGCATCAAAACATCATATTCATGAGTTTCATGAGTTTTGTTTCATCAAAAAAGATATTTGTGAGAATTCGAATTTTGGAAATTTAGAATTCTGTGTTCCTCTCCCCTGATACTGCGTTTTTGAGCTGTTTGAGTATATTTATACGCGTATTTTGGTTTACGGTAATTATTTTACGTAATCGTAATTTCGGGTTTTTAGTTGCGGAGAGTGTACGGCTTAACGTCGCGACCCGGAGTCCGATTCTGGCGATCCAAAATACTAAGTTCGATGTCTCGGCAGTGCTGAACGCAATGGCGTGATCCGTGTCGGCGTGCGACGCACGGATGGAAAGTTATTGCATCTTTATCGCTGATCGCTCGAACGTTACGTTTTATGTTTCGCGATCGGGTCCCCGTTTTCGCACCTTTTCGCACGATTTTGAATTGTAGGGGCCTGGGAGGATTTTGTTTCAAGTAGGAGAGGGATTTGGCTGAGAGGGAGGGGTAGGTGGGGGTTGGTGGAAGCATTAAATGAAGCTCACCCAATCCCCCCTCTCTTTGCTTATACTTCACTCCACCTCCCTCTCACTCCCACACTCTCTCACTCTCTCTTCTCCTCAGCCAGGACCAGAGCCACTTCTCCCCTGCCCTTAGCCCCCTCTCCTGTGCTCCTCCGGCCGCCGCCGACCACCTTTTGGCCGGAGTTCCCCGGAACCTCTCTCTCTCCCTCTTTTTCTCTTTTTCTTCTTCTTCTTCTTCTTCTTCTTCTTCTTCCTGAGGGTGTGCACCCAGGGGTTTACCCACGCCGGAGACCCTAAGGTGGCACGACCCTTTGCCGCCGTCGCCCTGCCGCCGGGAGTCGCCGGGAGCCGCCGCCAGCCCTTGCGGCCACTGCAGGAGCCACAGAGGGCCGAGGTTGGTGAGCCCGAAGCAGCGCCGCCTCCCGCAGCTCAGGAGGGTGAGCATCGTCACCCCCGTGAGCTCCGGCGCCGCCCCCTTCTTCCCCGGCCGTCGCCGTACCGCCGGAGCGCCGCCGCAGCCGCCGCTTGCTTCCGAGGAGCCGCTAGGGCATCCGCGGCCGCACCTGCTCCACCGCCGCTTCCCGCCGCCGGCTGAGGTGAGCTCCCCCTTCCTGGTGACCCTCTCGGCCGACCCTGCCCGCCGCCGGCCCTGGTTGCCCGCCGGCAGCCGGCCGGAGCTAGTTGCTCCGGCCAGAGGGCTGTTTTTTTTGTGTTTTTGGGCCGCGCCAGGGTTTTTGGAGCCCCTGCTGTCCCCGTGGTCCAGGAAGGTGAGCACGATGATCACAACATCATGCTGATCATCATGCTCACCTCCGTTTTAACTTTGCTCGAGCCGTTTGTTGTTCGGCCCTCGTCGAGCCGTTTCGGCGCTTGCGGCGCTGTTTTTATGCTTTTCCCGACCTGCGACTTGCCCTGTCGCAGGGGGGCTGCGAGCACGGCCTCCGTTGAGTCGTTGCCTATCCGCTGGTGCTTGCGGGAGGTTGTGCGGACGAACGGAGCGCTCGAACGGCCTAAACTACGCTGGTTTAGTATGTATGTCTCGCTATTTTTATGCTTTTTCCCGGCTCGCGACTTGTCCTGTCGCAGCGGGGCTGTGAGCACGGTCTCCGTGACGACGTCACCTATCCGCTGGTACTTGCGGAAGGTCGAGCGGACGAACGGTTTTCTCGAACGGCTTAATTTAGTGATTGTATGTTTGTGTATGTTGCATGTTTGGGGACTTTGGCGTTTGTGACAGCGTAGCGACGCTGTGGACAGCAAGGGTATGGTCTTGGGGACCCTGTGGACTGGTTGTCCAACCCCCTCGCCCTTCGTGGAGTTTCGGATTCGTTTCCGACGCATTTTTCGATGAAATAATCGGCGAAACGCGCGTTTCTAGTTGTGCGACTCACTCGCTGTTTTCGCAAGCGACTTGGCTTCATCGTGTAGCCTCGTTGGCTGTTCCTCATCGCTGTCCCGAAGTTCCGAGGACAGCGGATGAGTGATGTGTTTTTCCGGTGCCAAATCGGCACTTTTCGGGAACCCGGGAAGCCTTTACGGGTGCGTTTGATGTTCGTGGCACCCCGAGCTTGTGCTCGCTGTCCCGTCACTTGGTTTAGTGTGTTCGGGGACAGCGAGGGACCTTGTTGGCTGTTTGGTACCCCTCTGGGGCTTTGTGTGGTTTCGGGATCGTCCCGGTGGGTTTCCCGGGCGATCCGTCGGTTTCGGGATGTGAGAGCTTTATGTTTAGCGTCGACTTGGTGGACCTTGACCGAGTGAGTCTTTCGTAGGTCCCGTCGCCTTTCCCGAGAGCCGTCGAAGTTGACTTGAGCGCTTCGTTAGGTGGGTACTTCGATCCGGAGTCGGTTCAGTGGACTACGGTGATACCTTTCTATCTCTCCTTTCGTATTTCAGTTATTAGTTCACTTGACTCCCGTAGACTCTACTTATATGCGTGCTTGGATAGTAGAGTAGTTGTGGCTTGCATGTTTCTTGAGACGACCCAGTCGGTCGGTGGTGATCGCTTGTCATTCTGAGCGATCCTAGTTGTGGCTTGCATGTTTCTTGAGACGACCCAGTCGGTCGGTGGTGATCGCTTGTCATTCTGAGCGATCCTAGTTGTGGCGTGCATGTTCCTTGAGACGACCCAGTTGGTCGGAGGTGATCGCCTGTTGTTTCGAGCGATCCTAGTTGTAGTTTATTGGTTGTTTCTCGGCTTGTTGCCGTTCTGTGGATTGAGCATATGCATCGATCGTCACAGCTCTTCCCGCACTTCACGTACACCGCGGTCTGATCCACCGTGTGGAAGTGTTCTTTTCCGGAAAAGGGTCGTGAATTTCTACCGACCCGTGAGCCCCGAGCATTGCGTCGGGATGGATGGTGCCGTTGGATTGAGCAAGGTGACAGTGCCAGGGCCACGTCCCGGTGGCTATAGATTGGGTTTACTTTGTGGTTATCTCCTTTGATGCATACTAGTTGCTTACAGTAGCATAGTTGTTTCAGTTGTATCTTAGCCTCACACTTACTTGTGCTACTGTATACCATATCTATCTTTTGTTGACCCTCGTGCCGGTGTGTACACCTCGCCTTCGTCGGCTTGCGGTACCCACTGGGAGGGGAGACATGTGTACATGTTCTCACCCCCCGCCCCCGCTACAGGTTTCAGGTGAGCAGGGTGGTGAGTGTCGGGACGCTGCGAGGCACGCCTAGATAGTAGCTCTAGGGGTTCCGACTCGTGAGGCTACTTCCCCCAGATTTTTGGTCCATACCCTCTCCTTATTAGCTAGACTCGATGGTGGTTCAGTTATCCCTTTTGTATATTCTAGCATGCTTTTGTTGTGGATTCACTCCTTATCCTTATGTGATGATTGCATGCTTGGACTAGTTGGTTGTATTCATACCTTTCGATTATTTCGCTATCTAGCTTTTTGGTTTTCTACCCCTCGTGGTAGCGTCGTAAAAACAAGGTTTCCGTGTGGAAAACGGTTTTCAAATGGATTTCTGATTGCTCGGTTTTGCAATTTCAAAAGAGAGTTCTCGTGTGGAGAACAGTTTTCAAATGATTCTTGGATGTTTGAAATTAGGGTTTCAAATAAAGCTTCTGGGTAAGGAGCAGCTTTCTAGAATGGTTGTTGCTCGTGCATTGCATCATCCTTCGCTTAAGGACCTGCTTAGATTCATACAGGTTTAAGGACGGTTAGCTGTATGAATCTCTCTGAGTTGTTGTGCTGTTGTGATGAATGAATGGTGATTGTGATCCTGTTGTAAGTTGTGGACGCCGTGCAAATATAGGGGAGGTTCTGTCCGCGTGTACAGTGGACCCTGTATTTGTGGCGGGTCTGTACGTGGCGCTGGCTAGGCTTTCAAAAAAAAAAAAAAAAAAAAAAAAAATTGGTTCGTTTTTCCGCATCTTGAACTAGCCCGGGGCGTGACAGATTAAGATGGTATCAGAGCGTAAAGGGAACAAACACTCATTCATTCATCAACTTGTAACTGAACCACTGGTTAGGCTGACCCATAGGAAGTCCTAGGATGTATAGGCGCGCGAGCTCGAGGGGTTTGTTTTCAGCTTGTGTCTTGTGGGAGTTGCCGACCCCTTTCTCTTATACGGTTTCTGTGCTGCAGATGGCTCGTGGTCGTGGTAGACCTATCCGTCTTGGTCGTGGTGGTGGGCGTGTGCCTACGGGACGGGCTGCTGATGTCCTGATCCGGGTTTCTGCGGCGGGTGCGAGCGAGGAGCTTGCAGGGAACGGACAGCCTGTTGAAGACCGTATCCTGCAGCTGGAGAGTGGGTTGGCCGAGGTGAGGAGCCAGTTGGCGACCCTCTTCAGCATGTCCCTGCAGATCTTGCAGCAGCAGGCTATGGCGACTGCCGCTCCGACCCCTCCTCCTCCCTCCCCACCGAGTGCCCCGATAACCGCAGACCCTCCTGTGGCACTCACGCCTTTAATGGTCCCAACCATGACGACGACGGCGACCACATCGTCTGTTCCGAGTGAGGGTGCTGATCTCGCGACTGGGGACGATGGTCACCTTCTAGCACTTTTGGTTGACTCCCGAAAGCGTCCCCACCCTTGTTCTAGCGATGGCTCTTTCCCTTACAAGAGGCCGCCGAGGCATTTGCGGACCCCGTCTGCCGGGAGCGCTCCAGCTGGGAGCCAGCAGCAGGGGAACCCGACGTGTGTTATCTGTGGGCAGGGCCATCGGCCGACCGCCTGCCCCCGACGACGAGATCATTGCTACCGGTGCGGCCTGAAAGGCCACATGTCTCGGCAGTGCTTGTGGGGACTGGCAGCTGCTGCTCCGTCTGAGCGTCCCTCCACTTCTCGCCTGCAGGAAGGGACACCCCAGTCTTTGGGTGGACGCGTCTGCGATATGTCCCACCCTGTGGGAGACACCGATGGAGACGCCTTGGTTGCAGGTATTACCTTTTTTTTTCGGCTCTGTGCTAGAACGCTGTCCGTTTCCGATGCGTTACATTTCTTTTTGCATCCTTTTGTTTACTAGACTGAGTGAACACTGTTGGGTGTCGGGTTTTTTTTTTGTTGTTGGTGCCTACGTAGTTTGCGGATATCCTAACGCCCAAATTGGTGTGTTCGGGGATTCCTGGTGGTATTTGTAGGTTTTCGTGTTGCCGCGAGATCTTCCAGGTCCTTGTTGGAGGTCTCACCGCGTTCGACGTTGGTTAGTCGACGCTGGTTTTGTTTTTCCTCCGCTCTGGTACGGGTGGATTGACGACCCTTGTACCTGTAGCTGTCGGTTCGTTGTTGGAAGTCGATGACTCCTAGGGAGTTGGCTCAGGGCAGACTTTGTTTTGTGGGTCGGTTTGCTGTTCCCGTTAACTCGGTGACTCGTCTGTGACTTCGGTCCAACTTTGGAGTTGGTTGACCTGGTGCCCTTCGTGGTGTTGCCGACTGGTTGTTGGCCTTGACCTTGGGATATTTCGTTTTCTTTTGATAAGTACGTTGGCTGCAGACAACGTAGTGTCGAAAGTTAGAACGAAATACCCTATCCCTTCTTGGGGACTTTCTGGTTTGGGTCGGTGCTTTCCCTTGCAAGACTTTCTCTCGCTCTTGGCCGTCTTACGGAAAGCTGTGTGTTGGTCATCCCTGTCCTAGTGGTGAATCTTGAGCTAATCCTGACGTGGTTTTTGCGCATTTGATTGGCCATCACTGCTGTTGGTTTGACTTCGGTTGAGTCAGGTTGCCCTTTTAGCTCGGTTTTGGGATGACGGGAGCCTGGATGTTGGCTCCGAGGTCTCTGTGCTGGGTTTTCGCCGCGTCTTTCGTGTAGCCGTGCTTTGGAACGCGTGCCCGATCTTTTGGTTCTGATGTTCGGCATCGTTGGTGTTTTAATCGCTGGTTGCGTTTGGAAATCCTGTACACCTGAGTGATGGACTCGCAAGGTTTTCGTTGGTTGGATTGTGAGTCGAGCTTTCAGTTGGTCGGTGTTGTTTTGGTACCCTCTACCGCAGACCTTCGATCTCTTCGACCGGCTCCAGGGAGCCTCGGTTTTCTCGAAGTGTGTGTTCTGCAGCCAGGTTATCCTTAGTTGAGGATCAAGACTGTGGACGTTGCGTTAACGGCCTTCCGGACTCGTTACGGGTTTTACGAGGTCACGGTTTTGCCGCTCGGTTTGACGAACGTCCCGGCAGCTTTTTGGATTTGATGAACTGGTTTTCGGCAGTTCTTGGATCAATTTGTCGTGGTCTCCTTTGACGACATACTGATCCCTTCGAGGAGTTTCCTTCTTGGTTCGCATCGTGACGTGGGTTGGTTTTGTGGAGGAACCAAGGAAGGTGGACTCTGTAGTAGTTTGGCCTGTTCCGACTTCTGTGGCAGAGATTAGGAACTTCCTCGGCTTGGGCGTGGTTGTCGGCGATTTGTTGAGGGTTTTTCTCAAGATCGCCGCCCCCTTGAGCAGCTGTCGAGGAAAGGCGCGTTGTTTCTGTAGACTCCCGCTTGTCTGATGAACGCCTAGGAGCCGATGGACTGTTTGACTCGTGCCCCTATCTTAGCATTGTCGCAGCCTGGTGAGACTGTTACGATCTTCTGCGATGCATCTTGGATGAGATTGGGGTGCGTGCTCACTCAGCATGTGAAGGTTATCGCTTATGCTCCGCGCTAGTTGATGGACTGTGAGAGGATCTATCTAGCGCTCGATCTTGAGTTAGCAGCAGTGGTGTTCGCTCTCGAGCTTTTGAGACTGTACCTTGTGGAGCTACCGCTTAGTGCTGCCTTTGGAGGTGCAACCCACCTTGAAGGATCAGATTTTCGGTGGGCAACCGATGGATCCGCACTGGCAGAGAGTGCGAGCAGGACAGAGAAGGTGATTTCGTGCTACATGCTGTTGGTCTTCCTTCGAGGACGGAGGTGTGTGCCCAGTGTTCAGGATTTGAGGTGAGAGTTTTGGCTGAGGCACACCAGTCGCCGTACACCGTTCATCCTGGAGAGACGAAGATGTACCGCGACTTGTGGCTGGTTTCTGGTTGTAACGCAGCATGTGGCACTGTGCCGGGTTTGTCAGCAGAGAAGCTTTGACCTTTGCCTGTACCTGTAGGGAAGTGGGAGCAGATCACCTTGGTTTTCGTCACCGGGTTGCCTCGTTCTCAGCGAGGTCATGTTGCGATCTGGGTTTTTGTGGAATGTTTGACGAAAACAGCTCACTTCCTACCAGTACATTCGTTTTTAGTCTTGGGATCGACTGGCGCAGCTCTACTTGGATGAGTTCGTCGGGCTGTTTGGAGTGCCAGTGTCGATCGTTTTGGATCGGGATTCTCGCTTCGTTTCCCAGTTCTGGAGGTGCTTGCAGTAGGCACTAGGGACGAGGCTCGACTTCAGCTCAGTTTACCACCCTCAGAGTGTTGGGCAGTCGGAGCGAGTCTTCTAGACTCTCGAGGTTATGCTCCGGGCATGCGTTTTGATTTTTGGTGAGGGTTGGTTCAGGTATCTTTCTTTGGTAGAGTTTGCTTTCTGCAACAGCTTCCTAGCGAGCATTGGATTGGCACCGCGCGAGGTGTTTTGTGGAAGTCGTTGTCGATCACTGTTCTGTCTGGTTGACGTGGGTGGACGTCGTGTGATCGGCCCAACAACGGTTCAGCTGAGGGAGTATCTCAGCTGCGGTGAGGTGCCTGTGAGGTTCTTGGGCTCGCAATGAGGAACAGTTGAGGAATCGAAGCTTTCTGTTTGAGAGACTACTGTGGACGAGTCGCGAGGAGCGCGAGACTTCTTGGGAACTGGAGTCTGCTTCGTGTGAGAGGCATCCACTGTTATTCGCGGATGGTGTGTGAGTAAGTTTCGGGGACGAAACTCCTTATTAGGTGGGAGTGATGTGAGAATTCGAATTTTGGAAATTTGGAATTCTGTGTTCCTCTCCCCTGATACTGCGTTTTTGAGCTGTTTGAGTATATTTATACGCGTATTTTGGTTTACGGTAATTATTTTACGTAATCGTAATTTCGGGTTTTTAGTTGCGGAGAGTGTACGGCTTAACGTCGCGACCCGGAGTCCGATTCTGGCGATCCAAAATGCTAAGTTCGATGTCTCGGCAGTGCTGACGCAATGGCGTGATCCGTGTCGGCGTGCGACGCACGGATGGAAAGTTATTGCATCTTTATCGCTGATCGCTCGAACGTTACGTTTTATGTTTCGCGATCGGGTCCCCGTTTTCGCACCTTTTCGCGCGATTTCGAATCGTAGGGGCCTGGGAGGATTTTGTTTCAAGTAGGAGAGGGATTTGGCTGAGAGGGAGGGGTAGGTGGGGGTTGGTGGAAGCATTAAATGAAGCTCACCCAATCCCCCCTCTCTTTGCTTATACTTCACTCCACCTCCCTCTCACTCCCACACTCTCTCACTCTCTCTTCTCCTCAGCCAGGACCAGAGCCACTTCTCCCCTGCCCTTAGCCCCCTCTCCTGTGCTCCTCCGGCCGCCGCCGACCACCTTTTGGCCGGAGTTCCCCGGAACCTCTCTCTCTCCCTCTTTTTCTCTTTTTCTTCTTCTTCTTCTTCTTCTTCTTCTTCTTCTTCTTCTTCTTCTTCCCGAGGGTGTGCACCCAGGGGTTTACCCACGCCGGAGCCCCCTGAGGTGGCACGACCCTTTGCCGTCGTCGCCCTGCCGCCGGGAGTCGCCGGGAGCCGCCGCCAGCCCTTGCGGCCACTGCAGGAGCCACAGAGGGCCGAGGTTGGTGAGCCCGAAGCAGCGCCGCCTCCCGCAGCTCAGGAGGGTGAGCATCGTCACCCCCGTGAGCTCCGGCGCCGCCCCCTTCTTCCCCGGCCGTCGCCGTACCGCCGGAGCGCCGCCGCAGCCGCCGCTTGCTTCCGAGGAGCCGCTAGGGCATCCGCGGCCGCACCTGCTCCACCGCCGCTTCCCGCTGCCGGCTGAGGTGAGCTCCCCCTTCTTGGTGACCCTCTCGGCCGACCCTGCCCGCCGCCGGCCCTGGTTGCCCGCCGGCAGCCGGCCGGAGCTAGTTGCTCCGGCCAGAGGGCTGTTTTTTTTGTGTTTTTGGGCCGCGCCAGGGTTTTTGGAGCCCCTGCTGTCCCCGTGGTCCAGGAAGGTGAGCACGATGATCACGGCATCGTGCTGATCATCATGCTCACCTCCGTTTTAACTTTGCTCGAGCCGTTTGTTGTTCGGCCCTCG
Source organism: Puya raimondii (assembly GCA_016920855.1). Taxonomy (NCBI): domain Eukaryota; kingdom Viridiplantae; phylum Streptophyta; class Magnoliopsida; order Poales; family Bromeliaceae; genus Puya; species Puya raimondii. The sequence continues at coordinate 19,516,789 of JABWPP010000049.1, read as the reverse complement.
TCGAGCCGTTTCGGCGCTTGCGGCGCTGTTTTTATGCTTTTTCCCGACCTGCGACTTGCCCTGTCGCAGGGGGGCTGCGAGCACGGCCTCCGTTGAGTCGTTGCCTATCCGCTGGTGCTTGCGGGAGGTTGTGCGGACGAACGGAGCGCTCCAACGGCCTAAACTACGCTGGTTTAGTATGTATGTCTCGATGTTTTTATGCTTTTTCCCGGCTCGCGACTTGTCCTGCCGCAGCGGGGCTGTGAGCACGGTCTACGTGACGACGTCACCTATCCGCTGGTACTTGCGGAAGGTCGAGCGGACGAACGGTTTTCTCGAACGGCTTAATTTAGTGATTGTATGTTTGTGTATGTTGCATGTTTGGGGACTTTGGCGTTTGTGACAGCGTAGCGACGCTGTGGACAGCAAGGGTATGGTCTTGGGGACCCTGTGGACTGGTTGTCCAACCCCCTCGCCCTTCGTGGAGTTTCGGATTCGTTTCCGACGCGTTTTTCGATAAAATAATCGGCGAAACGCGCGTTTCTAGTTGTGCGACTCACTCGCTGTTTTCGCAAGCGACTTGGCTTCATCGTGTAGCCTCATTGGCTGTTCCTCATCGCTGTCCCGAAGTTCCGAGGACAGCGGATGAGTGATGTGGGGTTCCGGTGCCAAATCGGCACTTTTCGGGAACCCGGGAAGCCTTTACGGGTGCGTTTGATGTTCGTGGCACCCCGAGCTTGTGCTCGCTGTCCCGTCACTTGGTTTAGTGTGTTCGGGGACAGCGAGGGACCTTGTTGGCTGTTTGGTACCCCTCTGGGGCTTTGTGTGGTTTCGAGATTGTCCCGGTGGGTTTCCCGGGCGATCCGTCGATTTCCCGGGCGATCCGTCGGTTTCGGTTTCAAAAAAAAAAAAAAAAAAAAAAAAATTGGTTCGTTTTTCCGCATCTTGAACTAGCCCGGGGCGTGACAATATTCTAGCAAAAACCCCAAAAATATCTCAAGAACATGCTATAGAACATAGATCAAGGATAAATAACATGTTATTCTCGGATCTAAGTGTACTAGAACAAAGCTTGCATGTAACTAAACTCATTTCAAGCATAAATCCGCAAGAAATTTCAGTAAAAACAGAGATCGATCGTCAACCCAACAAAACAATGTAAAAACATGCGAAAACTAGGGTTTCGTGAATAAAACGAGATTAAAGATAATAAACTTACAAATCTAAGTAGAAAAATCAAAAATCTGGAGGAGAATCTCGGTAGGAAGCTTTTAGAGAGAGAAAGAGAGAGTTTTGAAAAAGCTTGGTGGTGTTTTTCGAAAACAGCATACCGGAAAATAAGGGCTATTGCGCAGACCTCATACCGGTATGCGATACCGTATACCGGTATGCAATGCAAAATTTAAAAAAAACAGCTCTCGGGTTTCAAAAATAAACAGAACCATTATATACCGGTATTTCCACTTAGTACCGGTATACAATAAAAAAAAAAATGTAAGTGCCTTTATGCATGAAAACATCACATATAAAAATTTCATCCCTAGATAATTTTACGAAAAATTAAGCGTTTTTACTCCAAAATTATCACAATGCAAATACAATAGTGTAAAATTTCATTATTCATATATAAATCAAAATCAAGTCATCACAAATAGTCTATAGGCTCAAATGCTATCAAGATGTAAACGGTTTATGAAGATGACTTGAGAAATTCATCAAAGAGACAATTGTTTGTCGCACAAGCGTTCAAATTTTGAGATAAACTTTAATTACAGAGGGGTGGCTCTTTGAGCATCTTACTTGTATGTGGATCACCTTATAACTCTAAAAAAAAATTGTAACATATTTCCATTGCAAGCTTTTGCAATTATATTTTCCTTTTTTTTTCGGATATGCAATTCAATTCATGTGGTAGCTGCACACACTAACCGGACGACCGGGGTGGTAGCTCTTTCCTCCATGTGGTGGTAGTTTTCACACTCCTTTAAAGGATGTAACTATTTTCACATCTTACAAGCATATTAGCAATACATATATAATTATAATATTCCCCCTTGCTTTAGCAATCTCTTAGTTGAAAGAACATGTGACAAATTTTAGTCTGTGAGAGAATGACTATCCATCAAATTAAATTTAACACACACAACCGAGATAGATTAATCTCCTAGAGATTATACATGATTACCCAAATTTGATGAATATAATATTATGAAATCTCACAATATAGTATCTCCAAAGACAATAAAGATGAAGTAAAATCGATAATTAACGTGAGATTAAAAAGAGAGTGAATGAATGTGAATCAAATAACTTCAAGGCACTGTTTAATGTTGAATAACACAAGTCGTCAAAGTCTTAAAGCATAAAAACAACAAAGAAAGCATCAAAAAGCAATGATCAAATAAGATATGCAATAAATACGGATCAATGCAATATTTCAAACATATTAATGCTTAAGACAAGGAAAGATATCACCTTTCCGAACCCAAACTTGTCGGATTCTCGGTTGACTTGGTTTGTTAGTATTGAACACCATTTGCTTCGACTTTGGTTCAACCTTTGGTCTCCACTTTGAATTCCCTATTTGTTGTGGCTTAGACGTTAGGTTGGTCTTCGCACTTTGACCCGTTTGAATTCGCTTTTGGATCCTCGGGAGTTGTCGGATTGTCGATGATGCCATTGTACGTTTCTTTTCACTTCTAGGACAAAACCTTTTGATGTGTCCTTTAATCCCGCATCTATGGCATACATTCTCCTTTAGATTTGATGGAGCTTTAGATGCTGAATTTTCACCCTTCTCAACATAAGTTCTTTCGTATCCGACTCCAAGTTTGTCCGTTTGCCTAAGTCCTAGCATATTATCAAGTTTCTTTGATCCGGAGGAGAATTTTTGAATATCGGACTTAAGTTGACTAACTTGTTTGGTCAAAACTTGGTTGGATGTGTGAACTTCTTTGTATTGTTGCTCTAGAAAACCAATCTTATCTTGATATGATTTGATCATTGTCTCCGATTGGTTTAGCTTCTCCTTGAGGATTCCATTGTTCTTCAATGATGTTTCATGTTCATCCTCAAGAGCTTTAGTCGTTGCTTTCAAGCTTTTATTTTCGTCTTCAATTTCTAATAAGCGCGTCCTCAACTTTTTGTTATGCTTAGCCATTTTTCTTGATTCATCAAGAAGTTGATTGTAGGCATCGGCTAAACTTTCATCATCCGACTCCCCCTCACTTGTGCCATCGTCGCTCGATGTATCATGCACAGAGGAAGAAGCAAAATGGTTAGCAATAATAGATGATAAGCAAAAAATAGAAGGAGAAGATAAGGCAATAGCATCATTGGTTTCTTCTTCACTAGAACTCGAATCATTGGAAGTAGAATCATCCCAAGTTCTAGCTTGTAAAGCCTTCTTTTTATAGGATTTTTTAGTGGGACAATCCGTGGAGATATGGCCATAGCCTCGGCATTTGTAACACTGGATTTCTCCCTCAAACTCATCCTTTTCTTTAGAAGACTTTGCAAGCTTCTTCTCTTTAGAGGATTTAGAATGTGAAGATCCGTTAGAAGAAGGCTTTCGGTTGGAGGATGAAGCTTGAATGCTTTGGTTCTTCCTAAACTTCCGACGAAACTTCTTAGTAAGAAGTGCCATTTGATGTTCGAAATTTGCGAGAGAAACTTCATCGTCGGATTCGGTATCCTCATCTTCTTCCTTTGTAGTATTAAGTGCAACACCTGTACTTTTTGAGAAAGACTTGGAAGAAGATTGATTAGTAGGAAAAGTCATTTCATAAGTTTGAAGAGCACCTACTAGTTCATCTACTTTCATATCATCCGGATGATTGATCGTTTCAATAGCCGCTACTTTAGCCCTAAAACGCTCCGGAAGTGTTCGAAGGATTTTTCTAGCGACCTTAGATTCTGGGATCTTCTCTCCCAAGTTAGCACACATATTGATAATATCTTGAAGTCTAGTAAAATAATCAATAAACGATTCATTCTCCTCCATGCGTATAGAATCAAATTGACTCGTAAGCATTTGAAGCTTTTGTATTTTAACTAGACTTGTACCCTCATATGTAACTTGTAAGGTATCCCAAATCTCTTTAGCCGTTTCACACGCCGAGACACGTGTAAACTCGGTTTGAGATAAAGCATTAAATAACGCATTAGATCGATTTCATCCTTCGACCACTTAGTCCGAGATTTAGGAACGGTCAAATCATTAACCACTTCGGTTGGATGTTTCCATCCAAGTTCAATGGTTTGCCATACTCGCTCATCAATTGCGATGAGGAAGGCTCTCATCCGGACTTTCCAATAGGCGTAATTGGTTCCATCAAATAACGGTGGCCTAAATATGTTACCTTCTTCACCCATTATGAAAGATAAAGCCTAGATCCCTCTCTGATACCAATTGTAAGTTACGGGGGAGGCCTAGGATCTATCTAGAGTATATCAATCACCTAGAGGGGGGTGTATAGGTGTATAAACAAAAATCACAAATCTCAATGCGATAAAGTAATGCGGAAAAATAAAATCAGCACACCGAGATTTACGTGGAAAACTCCACCTTGGAGAAAAACCCACGGGACCAACCACGCGAAAAACAATCCACTAAGAGTAAAGAATTACAAGGTGATTACCGACTCCACGGACTTAACCTCTCCCTTCTCTTCAGCGGATCACGCGCACCGACGGCTGTCCACGCCTCACGTTCGAATCCACGAACGCCACGTCTCGAATCCACGAGACGCCTCACTTCGAATCCTCGAAGCCTCAACGATCCGAATCCACGAACCGCCTCGATCACGTCGAATCCACGACGCCGTTCGGAACAGGAACTCAGGGTTTATACCGGTGATTCCTTGCTTAGAATTTCATTAAGAACCAGAGGAAAAAGTTCTAAGCAAGAAGAAGATCAATTCGACATATGGAATAGAGATTAAAAATATCTCAAATTGATCTCGGAGGCTATTTTCATGGAAAAAGGTTTAGAACGAAAATCCTAGCCTCTAGGGTTTCTCTCTCACGAATTCTGAGTTGTTCCAATGTCAAAGAGAACCCTAACATGTTATTTATAGGTGTTGGAATCAAATAGAGTCGGATTAGATCGAAACATACCAAATCTGGCACTGTATACCGGTATACGAAGGAAGATACTAGAATGTAATGACGGAACAGAAACATTATGCAACGGTATTCCGGTACTAATCACTTATGTACCGGTATACTTTGAATCAGTACCGGTACTAAAAGGCAATACCGGTATACAGTTTAAAAACCAGATTTTAACAATCTGTTTTGAGGAACTTCATGTTAGATTCCGGAATACTATTGTAAAAATCAGTTTTATCAAAACAGTTAAACTTTAAATACCGGAATTCAAAACAAAGAGTTTTAACGAAGAAACTAAAGTTCCCAAAAACTCGTCTAATCCAGTTTTAACCATAAAACATGATTCCAATACCATAAGTAACTATGAATCACCATATAAATAGTAAATTTTATCTTCACGTCGTGATTCACATTGTGAGTTGTCGATATACTATTCTTGAAGTCTCGAATTCTTCAACATGTTCAAGTAGCACCTTGACCTTCAAGACTCCGACTCAACAGCTCACGAAATGTGCCAATACAAAATCCGTAACAGGAATGTCATTCCCAATCAGGAGTATGTCATCCACGTACAGTACGAGAAAAGTAATAGCACTGCCACTGATCTTTTTATATACACATGGCTCCTCATCATTTCTGACTAAATTGAACGATTCGATTGCATCGTTGAAATGAGTGTTCCAACTACGAGAAGCTTGCTTCAATCCGTAAATGGATCGTTGAAGTTTGCACACCTTATGACTCCCCTCTTTGGAAGTGAAATCCAAAGGCTGCTCCATCTAGATATCTTCTTCAAGATATCCATTTAGGAAAGCAGTTTTCACATCCATTTGCCAGATCTCATAGTCATAGTGTGCAGCAATAGCAAGCAGAGTTCTGATAGACTTAAGCATGGCTACAGGTGAAAAGGTGTCCTGATCGTCAATGCCTTCGCGTTGACTATAACCTTTTGCTACTAGCCTAGCTTTATAGGTCTCTACATTTCCATCAGAACCAGTCTTTCTCTTGAAGATCCATTTGCATCCAATGGGTACAATTCCCTCTGGTGGATCAACCAAAGTCCATACCTGATTGGAGTACATTGAGTCCATTTTGGACTTCATAGCTTCCAACCATTTATCGGAGTCGATGTCTGACATCGCCTCGCTATAAGTCTTAGGATCATCTCTATGGTCCGTGTCTCCCATTAGGAACATTTCCTCCATCTACTCTATAAATAATCCCATATATCTATCAGAAGGATGGGAGACCCTACTAGACTTGCGAGGTGGCGGTGTAACCTTTGGTGTCACAGAGTTATCAGGGAGGGCTCTTGGAATACTCGATCCTAAAGAGACTTTCTCCTCTAGTTCTATTTTCCTCCCACTGCCTCCAGCCGAAATAAATTCATTTTCAAGGAAGAAGGCATGACGGCTCACAATCACATTATGGCCTTCTGGAAGATAAAAATAGTATCCAAGTGATTCTTTGGGATATCCAACGAATCTTTCCTTGACTGATCTGCTTTCCAATTTGTCCGTCTTTAATTTCTTAATATAAGCTGGACATCCCCAAGTCTTAATATGAGTGAAACTTGGCTTCATACCGTGCCACATCTCATATGGTGTGGTCGGAACAGATTTGGAAGGCACTCTGTTCAGAATGTAAATAGTCGTAAGAAGTGCATAACCCCAAAGTGACGTAGGTAAATCTGTAAAGTTCATCATAGATCGAACCATATCTAAAAAAGTTTGATTCCTCCGTTCAGACACCCAATTCAATTCTGGTATTCCAGGAGGAGTCCATTGAGAGACAATACCGTTATTCTTGAGGTAGGTTAGGAAATCCGTACTAAGATATTTTCCTCCTCGATCTGATCGAAGAGCCTTAATCGGTTTTTCCATTTGCTTTTCTACTTCTTGTCTAAACTCTTTAAACTTTTGAAAAACTTCAGACTTGTGTTTAATTAAGTACACATACCCATACCATGAATAATCATCGGTAAAGGTGATAAAGTAGAGATAGCCACCCCAAGAAGACACATCGAATGGACCACAAACATCAGTATGTATCAGGACGAGTACTTCGGTAGCTCTCTGTCCTTGTCCAACAAAGGGAGACTTAGTCATTTTTCCTTGAAGACATGATTCACAAGCTGGGTATGGTTCAGAGGGTAAGAACCCTAACATACCATCCTTAGCCAACTTGTTAATCCTGTCCTCTCCAATGTGACCAAGTCTAAGATGCCACAAGTACGTTTTATTTACCTCATCTCTTAGTCTTTTGAAACTAATAGTATTCTCATTCACGCCATTATCAACTGTATTAATACTAACATCCATATGTAAGTAATAGAGATTGTCTATTAAAGAACCATAACCGATCAAATTATTTCTCAAATAAATTGAACAAATGTTTGATTCAAAAATAAACTTATAACCATCCAATACCAAACGTGAAACAGAAATAAGATTTTAGTCGCACTAGAAACATAAAGACAATCTCTAAGTTCTAAGACTATTCCTGTCGGTAGACATAAAGGATAAGTCCCCACAGCAACAGCAGCAACTCTTGCTCCGTTTCCAACGCGTAAGGTAAGCTCTCCATCCCTCAGTCTTCTACTTTTCTTTAGTCCCTGCATTGAAATGGATAAATTCAAGGTGCATCCCGAGTCAATGACCCATGTGAAAGTAGAACAAACCGATAAGCTAATAGTTTCAATGACATGAATCTCGGACATACCTTCAAATGTCTTATTCTTTATCTTGTCCTTCAGGCTAGCCAAATAGTCCGAAAAATTTCTCTTTCAGTGGCCATCCTTCTGACAGTGGAAACAAGTTCCTTTGGCGGCCTTGTTTTTAGAAATTACCTTGACAGGTTCAGTCTTTGGCTTCTTTACAGGCTTCTTCTTTTCCCATTTAGACTTTCTTTTGGAGAAAGTCCGTTCAATAGCCAAAACTGACCCCTTATTGACTTTCAGCATTCCTTCAGCCGTGACAAACATATTCAACAGCTCGGCGAGAGTGTAAGTAATTTTATTCATTTGAAAGTTTAAAATGAACTGAGAAAATGAATCTGGTAAGGATTGTAAGATCAAATCAATTTGGAGTTCTGCGTCCATAGTCATTTCGAGCTTCTCAACCTCTTCAATGTCTTTAATCATTGCCAAGCAATGATTATTGACTGACTGACCATCAGACATCTTAGCTCTGAGCAGTCGCTTCGACACCTCGTAGCGAGCTGTTCGACTTTGCTCATCAGACAACTCCTTAAGATGGAGCAGAATATCAGCAGCACTCTCCATGTGCTCATGCTGGCGTTGCAACTCATTGCTCATAGACGCAAGCATGTAGCATTTTACCTTAATATCATCATCATTCTATTTATTTCTGGCAGCTCTCTGCTGAGCTGTTGGATTTTCAGGCACCGCTGGAGCCTCCGTGTCCAACACATAGGCTAATTTCTCAGAATTGAGAACAATTCTCAAATTCCTTAGCCAATCGGTGAAATTCGGTCTAATTAAGCGATTAGTATCGAGTATTTTGGCAAATGGGTTAGAGGCAGCCATTTTATGCAGAAGGTTAAAATTCTAATTAATTGTGTACTTAATCGTAATCCATTTTGATTAGGGTCTTTAAATCTAATGGCGCCTCCCACTAATTTGGCGAATCTCCACACTCCCCGAGTGGAGAAAATGAAAACTTTACTAAAAATTTCTAGTGGGGATTGCGGTCCCATCTGTTTACACACTACCTCATCCTAACAGATTCTTGGCAATGAGCAAACAAATGAGTGAATAACTCTTGTTCAATGCTTCTCAAGCAAATTACAATTTAATCTTTTGCCCCCATAAGATATAGGCCTCATCCTGACAGATTCTTGGCCTTATCTTCTGGTTAAATTAGACCCACCATTCATCATGCAAATAAGAATGTCATTGAATCCTCATCCTGATAGATTCTTGGATTCAACCCCTTTCTTACCGCACAACATCTCATACCAATAGAATGATTGCGGCTCCCTAATGCAACTGACCCCCGTATCCGGGTGCATCAATCAACACTAAAGAGGCGCCCGCAGCCTACAACGGTGGAAGGCCACTAATGGGTTCATAACACCATTAACTTAATATTTCATTTAGGGAGATTAGTTTGTCTCATCAGTTTTAATTTATTATTAATTTACATCTCATGCAAACCATCGCATCACATGCATACATACATCGCATATAAAAAATAACTACCGGTGATGATCATGGATTTTATCTTGATTCGTGCCTGAGCCACTTGGCCGGAATCGGGTCATAAAGGTATTACACACAAGAAAAACTTTTCTTATTCTGCGTCTTGATCGGATTGGAGTTGATCAACTCTTGTCGGCTCCCTCGATCAGCATTTAGTCCAAACTTGAACTACGCCGCATCAACTCTTGAATGCAACAAATCCTCATGGAACCTAAACTACCCTTTTCCCTTTTTATTTTGCAACAATAACATTACAACGCATAAAATAATGAGACACACAGGTCTCCAAATTACATAATTTAATTGGTACATGCAGGCACCCAGAAAATGAAAGAAAAATCTAACACTGGGTCGTTACAAAATTACACCAATTTATATCATCACATGATACATGCACATCACAAGGTTGTTATCTATGATCATCACCTCATATACATCACATGCATGTTAGATGTATGCCCTAGAAGCCAACCAAGCCGACACATGTATTCTTTCTAGGACATAAATTTGTATTTAATTTTAAATATTATGAATAAATTTGGGTTCTTATTTCCATTCATGTTGTGAATGTGTTCATGAATCGTCCAAGAAATTAATAAAATGATGACACATATTCTCAAGAGTTGAGAATTTGAGACATGTGTCATTGGTGGTTAATTCCTAAATGCTCCCGATCGATGGATCATCACAGGGACGGTGATTGATCCAGTGAGATTGGTGCACAGGTTGCTTCCCTTTTTCGATAGACGAGTCTCGAGTCAACAGTGTAGGGACACTGAAGCGAATGTGCAGGTGGTTGTTATAGAACAAGGGTACCGAGCGTGACCAAAGCGAGAAGTCACTTGGATGTCTACTCACTCGTCAGTGACTTACTCAATGTTGCAGTAGTATGACTTGTCCTTTGACCTGTAGTAACTCGGCTATTCACAATGAGGTTACTGTAGTTTGACTGTACATACACTTGGTCCCTAGCCATTCAGGTCCTTGCGGTGCATGTTGGCTGCAGTAGGTTCATTGTAGGAATAGGGTGTGCACCTATATGGAATCTATCTCCCTTGGTAGATAGGGGCGTTAGTCCTATGTGATTTATTAGACCAAGTTTGGAAGACCTTGGCCAGGGCAGAGTTAATAGCAGAAAGAGTTTTCGATATTAGAAACTCGGGTCGAATAAATTTGACATATGACAGATCATGGGGTTTGACGAGTTGTTCCATGATCTCCGTCTAGTCGGGACTCATGATAGAAGGACTGTATCACACGGTAACTGCACCAAGAGGTTCAGTATTTCATTCTACTGGAATGCCACTACATGCTGCTAGGCGTCACTGGTGGATGGTGAGACTCATGAGAATTATCTGGATGATCGATAATTCTCATTTGGCTGAGTTGGAATTGTTCCGATCTACTGAAAGGAGTTTCAGTGATATTGTTGATAGTGCTTAGAATATATCTCACTACCAGATAGAATATAACCTATGGGGTCACACATATAAGAGGTTGTGACTGACCGGATAGCTAGATCGTGGTTTTTGAATCGCCGGAGGACCTAATTGTCAATATGTTGATAATTGGACTAATTTATAATTATTATAAATTAGTGGTATTAAAGTGTAAATATTACAAGAGAGGACTTACTAACAGTTAGTAAGTTGTGAGAGGGCTTATGTGCAAATGTTGCATTATTAATTTGATATGATCAAATTAAGATTGAGTTCAAGTCGATTTAAATTAAGATTTAATCGATTGAACCAATTAAGAAAAGGATAAAATAAACCTAGATTTATTCTTATCCTTAATGGTAATCTATACAAACTATAATTTGACAGTTTTTACTGACATATGTGTCAATCTCTCCATGATTCTAACATTCTTTTTTGGGAAGTCTCAATTCTGATTTTTTTTTTTTAACAGGCAACCCTTGGGAAAAAGCAAAATCCACTAATTTTTTTTGAAAAGGTACAAAATTTCTTGGGAAGGTACAAAACTTTTTTTTTACTCTAATTCCAACCCTTGGGAAAGAGCAAAATCCACTAATTTTTTTCGAAAAGGTACAAAATTTTTTGGGAAGGTACAAATTTTTTTTTTTACTCTAATTCTATCTCTATCTCTCTCTCTCCCTCTTCTTTCTCCCACCGACTGTCTCTCTATCTCTCTCCCCTCTACCCAAGCCCTCATCTTTCTCCCACCGGTTCTCTCTCGCTCTCCCTGCCTCTCTCTTCGTCCGAGCTCCCTCTCTCTCTGTTTTTACTGCCTACTAAAAAAGGTTGATCTTCTTTGGTTTGTTACTACTCTATTTTATTATGGCGGATGCATTTACTCCCCTTCTTCTAACATAAATGCTGCTTTGGACCAATTATGATACATGTCTCTTTCCATGGCATAAATTATTTGTCTCTACTATGTGAGCTTTGTATAAATTATTTTTTCCCTGCCGTGTTGTTCTTTGTACTTTTCGGTTTTCTAGGCTGTGATGATAGGCAAGCAAGGTATTTAGTAGAAGTTTGGATGGCCTTATCATAGGCAACCACTTCCTACTTCTAAGTGATCAGCTAAAGGGGTGGGGTTCTTTCATGAGCTGATCAATCCTGTTGCATGCCTTTTTCATGGCATAAAATAGTTGCCAGTATTATCTGAGCCGTTTGTTTTTTAAAAAAATATTTTTCTTCTGTTTAATCTTTTACTTTCTTATTTTTTAGACACCTATTATTGATTTCTTTCAACTGTTCTTCTCTCTACAATAGAGTGATTCCAATTCTATTGCACACCTTCACATGCCAATATCTTTTTCTCCTGCGTTGATGTTTTTTGTTCTTTGTGGTTTTCTAGGCTATGATGATAGGCAGGCAATGGGAAACAAAAGAGACAAAATATTTAGTAGAAGTTTGGATGGCCTTATTATGGGCAACCACTTGCTACTTTTACGTTGGTCGGCTAAAGGGGTGGGCTTCTTTCATGAGAGGATCAATCCTGTTGCATGCCTTTTTTCATGGCATAAATTAGTTGCCTATATTATTTGAGCCTTTTGTTTTAAAAAACATATTTTGTTCTGTTTACTCTTTTTCTTTCTTAATTTTTAGATGCCTATTATTGATTTCTTCCAACTGTTCTTCTCTTTGCAATAGACTGATTCCAACTCTATTGCTTTCAGTAGCTAATCTGCAGAAGCTAATCCGCAAAAAAAAAAAAAGGGTAGCTTACATTCTGCTTTTTCACCTTATAATTTTTTAATATTAAGAGGATGGTGGAAGAATTTGATCTTCATGTTAAAGATATAAATTATGATGATAATATCTTTCATAAAAGTCAATATGCTCATCTCGCCACAGATTATGCTGTGCTGTTTGCACAATATAGCAATTTGGTTCATGAGTATAACTTTGTGAAAGATTGTTACATTATTTCATAATGTAGAATAATTAAAATTGTCCGCAGCGAAGTGCGGGTTAAACACTAGTTATATTATTATAAAAGGGATTATATCTCTCTTTATAAGATATGAGAGTTTTTACAAAACCCTAGCCGTCGTCTTTCTCCTTCTCTCTCTTCTTCTCTTTATCCTCTAGCAAGAAAGACGTCCTTTGTAAGGGAGCTAGCACCCCGGTAAGGACATCGATCAGATCATCAATCACGTGTGGATACCTGTAGAGGCCGGACGCTTGTGCGGCTTCAAGAGAACCAATTCTACGATCATCAGATTGCGGTGAAGATCTACCCGCGCAAAGGTGAAGATTAGATCTTCCTTTTCTCCTTTAATCTTAAACAATATGAGGGATCCTGTTTGCGTGGTTTTTCAGATCAGATCTCGAATTTTTAAAAATTAAATTTGTTTGATTTTTTTTTTCCGCTGCGCTTTATTAATATTTTATTCGTCACGCAGCATGGTGCGCACCCGCTGCATGTTCATGGCCCACGCGGCATGTAGTGTAGAGAAGTCAATTAATTAGCATGCCATATATAAAAATAAATTATGTATATCTATATGGCCATGCAAGCTTAATTAATTTTTCATGTCGTCCTATACGTCATGAAATCTTAATTAGCATTAGCAAACATTAAGAATCATGACGTGTAAAAAGTTCATGCACGGGAAGCCATGTATGCAATGTCGAGTCAAGCACATACGGCCATGACATGGCCGCATGCTGCATACGCTACATGCACATCACACGCAATGTAAGCACGTCGGCCAACAGTTGCGCTGCATCGTTGCAATTAGGGGGTGGAAAAGAGCCGAGCTTGAGCGAGCTTACCTCGGCTCAAGCTCGGCTTGAAATTAATTTCGAACCTAAATTTAGGCTCAAGCTCGGCTTGGAATTAATTCGAGCCGAGCTCGAGCGAGCCTAACTTCGAGTCGAGCGAGCTCGAGCCTTAAACGAACCGCTTAAATTCTTAACATCATACAATTTATAGTTTAATTTTTATAAAATATTATCAAAAATTTGATATAAGGAATGTCTAATAGTTCAACATACAAAATGAATGCATGAAATACGATATTATAATATTAAAAAAATAGGGGAAGCGACTCAGCAAGCAAGTGAAAAAAAGATAGAGCAATTATAGTAGAATTTTGCTGATTTGATTTTGTGGGCCAGCAAATATGCCCTATAACCTAAACTCTATATACATATAATTAAAATACATAATATATATTATTATATATAATTAAAATATATATTATATATAATTATATTGAGTCCGGCTGGGATACTATCGATAGCGCGCATTTGGACTCTTTTGCTATCGATTTTTTAGCCGTTAGATCTACACTTTAATTAATTCCACCTTTTAGATCATACTATTCAACCAACCACCCATTCAACCCTAGGGGGACCACCACTAAACCCTAGGGGATCACCAACATCCTAACCCTACAATTTTTCATCCAAGGGTTAAAAACTCGATAGCAAAAGAGCCCAACTACTATTAATAGTATTCCAGCCCAATTCTAATTATATATATATATATATATATATATATATACAAAGGGGTCTATACTCATAAGAGTATAGTAATCCTAGCCTATATATATAGAATTAGGCTACTATACTATTAATAGTACCAAGGGCTTCGTGTTGTTAGGTTTTCAGCCCTTGGATGAAGTGTTAGAATGATAATGATCCCCTAAGGTTGAGTAGGTGGTTGGTTGAATAGTATGATCTAAGGGTGGAAATGGTCAAAGGAATAGATCTAACGGCAGAAAACTCGATAGCACCATGCGTTTGATACTATCGATAATATAGTAGCCGGACTATATATATATATATATATATATATATATATATATATATATATATATATATATATATATATATATAGTCCGGCTACTATGCTATCAATAGCACCAAGCACTTGGTGCTACCAAGTTTTCCACCGTTAGATCTACCCCTTTTACTATTTCCACCCGTTAGATCATACTATTCAACCAACCACCCACTCAACCCTAGGGGGCCCACATCATCCTAACCGCACATTCCTTAATCCAATAGCCAAAAACCTAATAGCACCAATGACTTGGTGCTATTAATAGTATAGTAGCCTAGTTCTATATATATATATATATATAGAGAGAGAGAGAGTTAGGCTAGAATACTCTTAAGAGTATTCTAGCCTCCGTACTCTCACATCGTTTTCGATGTTGGGACTTCCGAATCGACGATCGGCTCCGTCAGACTTGATTTAGAGTATTTGAAGTACCTAGAAAATAAGTTTCGCGATTTTTCGATATCATTTGCCTGATGATCGAAAGGGCTCAAAATCAACAATTTTCAATGGTCGTGGTGAGCCGTTTGCATGTTTAACGGTGTAGAAATATCCAAATCACGTGAAATTTTGATAGAAAATTTTTTATACTATATAAAACGAGATCAATATCTTTGATCCAAAATTTTAGAGTCATATTATCGCCTTTTGTGAGATTTTTATTTTCAGCCATTGATTTTGAGCCCTTTCGATCACCAGACAAATGATATCGAAAAATCGCGAAACTTATTTTCTAGGTACTTCAAATACTCTAGATCAAGTCTAACGGAGCTGATCGTCGATTCGGAAGTCCCAACATTAAATATGACGTAGGAGTACGGAGGCTAGAATACTCTCTAGCCTCACTCTATATATATATATATATATATATATATATATATATATATATATTCGAGCTTTTCGAGCATAATTCGAGCGAGCCCAGTAATACTCAAGCTCGGCTTGAAATAAATTTCGAGCTTTTTTTCATGTTCAAGCTCGGCTCATTTAATTTCGAGCCGAGCTCAAGCGAGCCGAATATCGAGCCGAACGCGAGTCGAACACGAGCCGGCTCGCTCATTTGCCGGCCCTAGTTGCAATTACCTATAACAACAACGATTTCGACGAATATAATTTTATTGCGATCTTATCAATGCTTCGAAACAATCAAGTATTGTTCGAAAAATCGATCTTCATCGTTTTGATTTCGATCATTTCGAAAAACTCAATCAACATCGAAAAGAGATTAGACCTAAAACAAACGACGAGGGTGGCTCTGATACCACTGTAGAAAATCATATGTGCGCAGCGGAAGAAAATAACACAATCAAAATTTTCTAAAACATTGATCACCTCGTGTTTCGCTTTAGATCATTAATAATTGATCCAACTGATCTATTCAAATAGGATTTAGTTTTTCACCTTACGCGGGTCGAGATCACCGCGAAGTCAACAATCGTTGGTGAAAACTGTTCGTCCTCATTAGCTGCGCAAGCGCCCGGCCTCTACACGCCTCCACACGAAATCACGCCCTTAATCGAACTAGTCGACCGCTTCGATCCGTGATCCGATCACGAATTAACTCTTGCGTCGATTTGAGGAAGATGAATCAATCTTCTGGATGTGCTAGCAACCTTCTGAAGATCGAAACCGATGGATTAATTGTGGAGGACTTGAGGAAGAGGGAGAGGATTGACGGCTAGGGTTTTCTATTTCTCTTGTAATGCCCTCTTAAATTAATATGTCATATGACATATATTTATAATGAGAAAACCCTAAGCCTAACCCTAATCCTAACCGAAATCTCAATCCAATTGGATTATCCATTAACCCTCAAGTTAGTTTTAATCGAATCCGAATCCTAATTCGATTCGTGTGTAATATTTACACATAAGTCCTCATATTATTTACTAACGATTAGTAAGTATACCATGCAATTTTTACATTTAAATATTTCTAATTTACAACAATTGCAAATTAGTCCTTTTACTAATAAATTAGTAAACTTTAGTATTTATAATTGCAATTAACCCATCCGATAAACTTCTTTTATATCGTCTCCTTAACATCGATCATGCGCGATTTCTTATTGTGTGACATAATAGGTTCAATTCTGTCTCGTAGTGAGATATGATGTGATCCCCATCTACATCATTATCGAAACTCCTTTCGATCGCTTAAACTCTTTTGATTCCAACCTTATAGAATAATTATTCGTCTATAATTATTCTTATTTGTTCCCACAATCCACTAGTGACGTCTAGCAGCATGTAGTGGCAATCCAGTCAGAAGTGAATATTGGACTGAACCTCTAGGTGCAGTTACCGTATAATATAATCCTTCTATCGCATAGTCCCAACTGAGTGGAGGTTATGGAATACTCGTCAAACCCCATCACCCGTCATATGACAAATTTGATAGGACAGAAGCTCTTATGGATACTCTTGGAAACATCTTTCCATACACCATTTTATCCCGACCGAGGATTTCTGAGCTTTGCCTTACAAACAGCATAGAACTAATTATCTCTCTACCGAGAGCGATAGATCCCCTATAAATACACACCCATTCCTGATATGAACCGACTGCAGCCAACGTATACTACTAAGACCCATGGCTAGGATCAGAGTTTGTTGCATAGTCAAACTACAGTAGCCTCACATTGAATGGCCGTGGTGTCGCAGGTCTAAGGATCAATTGTACCACTGCAACATTGAACCAGTTACAGACGAATGAGTAGACATCCATGTAATTGTTCGTAGTTGGTCACGCTCAGTACCCTTGTTCTCTAACAACCACCTGCATGTTCGCTCCAGTGTCCCCACACTGATAACTCGAGATTCGTCATCCCAAAAAGGAAAACGGCACACACATCAATCTTACCGGATCTATCATCGTCCCCATGATGATCCTCCGATTGAGAGCATTTATGAATTAATCACCAATAATATGTACCTCAAATTCTCAACTCTTGAGAATATAAATTATCATCTTATTAATTCAATGGACGATTCACGGACACATTAAACATGAATGGAATAAAAGGGCCCAAATATATAAATAATAAAGATTAAGTATAAAGATATGTCCCATAGAAAAATAAAATGCATCGTGTAGGATGAAAATCAACAACTACTAATACTGCCGAAAGCCAATCTACTGACTGGCTAGAAGGACCAGTCAAGCCCGTGCTAGCCTCACGTCTAATCCGGACTAAAACCAGTGGGTCACCGATGTAAAAATAGTAATGCTAAATCAAGCCGCCTATCTCTAGACGGGCACTCGAGGGGAGTGACCCACTCATGGATCAAAATAACCAGGTCAAGTGTAAAGTGGGCTATAATCGATGCAACTGATTAAATACATCACACTAACCGCTATCAAAGCAACCTCGGCACAATTCGATGCATAAACAATACTATCTGATACCACCGTCCAAACTCGTGGCTACAATGATCCAAATCTCTATAATTAGATGTCGCCCTAATTTTCAGGCCCAAAATATAAAATATTCCATTTATATTGTCCACCCAATCCACCTCAAGGTATAAAAGAGAAGCAGACTCAATGTTATGATATTATAATACTAGGTTCAACATGCATAATTAGGCTCAAGTAGTATAGTAACTAGGTGGAGTTATGAAACATAAATTTCAGCTTAATGGCTTCATTGGTGAACTTCATAAGTAAATGCATGGCAAGGCAATTAATCTCACTAATAGATAATCCAGTGATAATCAAACATACCCCCTGCTACCAGGTCGGTAAATCACCACAACATCATGCATATGCTGAAATTTAACCATACTAGGCATACTAGATAGTTCATGGATTTCGATATACTAAACCCACCTTGACTTGCAATCCGGCTAAAAGAAAATGAAGGAAAGCCTCTTCTTTGCCCTTGAATCCAGAGAATGCACCAAACAATCACCTACACCCAGCACAAGTGCTACAAGAAATCGAAAATCTAGAATTTGCTAAATTCTGCCTGCATTAACACAAATCTGAATTTTCACTAAATTGGTCAATCATACCTTTCTGAATAGCAATTCAAACCACCAGTACCTTGCTTAGCACGAAATCAACTAGGGAAAAAAAATCCAACTCCAAGCAAGTATTTAGCTGGAATAGAATTTAGAGTAAAAAATCTAACGAAATTGCAATTCAGTTCCAAAAACTCAATTAAACATGGAGTTCACTTCAACCAACCTCTAAACCAGCTAGAACTAGCTTCGAACCCATGAGAAGTGAAGGAAAAACAAGTTAGAACCAAGCAACACTTCCGTTAAAAAGATCGGATGAAGAAATTCAAAGAAATTTCAGCAAAAGGCTAAATTTCAGCCAATCATGAAAAATTACAGCAATGTTGTAATATCTGGAACTTTTAAATCAATAAAGTTCGAATTTTAAATAAAGGATCCAATTAAATGTGGGGGACCTTTATGTAATTATGCATGTGAGGCTTAAAGAGGGCTTTTGATCTGCAAATCGGCAACTAAATCGAACGAAACAAAAATTGTGAGTTCGATGTCTCGGCAGTGCTAAACGCGCTGGCGCAATCCGTTTGAAAATCCGACGGACGGATCGCAAGATATCACACGTTTTCTGAGGAAGGGTCAAAATGTCATTTTTGGTATTTCGAGAAAAGTGCCAATATTTTATATACCAAATTGCATGAAAATTTGCCGGGAGGTGCTTACGCGTGATTTACAGACGCTGTGAGGGATCCACAAAGAAATATGGGTTTTCAGTGGACTTACACGCAAAATGACAGTGTGTATATATATATGTGGTTTAGGGTTTGCTCATGCAAACCCTAACCCTAGCTGCTAGTGTCACGCCCCGGGGTCCCAGCGGAAGCCCACCCGGGCGCATGCACAGACCCGCCGTGTACACAAACAACCAACATGCACACAAAGCGTCTAATAACAATATGAATGAAAGGAATAAGCAAGTAAACCTATCATGATAATCAGAGCATAAATACTAAACAAGTATGGTCTCAAGGTAAACATATGAAATACTATAAAAGTAAAGTTACTACAAGGAGTTTAGTACATCATAAACCCAAAAAGGGACATAGGGTAGTCTCTACAAAAGTGGTCGGTACAAAAACACCTCTCTAATAAAAACATAAAGAAAGGTGCGCCACCTAGTCGCTAGCACCCTCGCGATCTAGCTACTCGCAATGCCCTTGCCGCGGTCCCTAGCCTCTCCCGCAGTGGATGGCTCTGAAATAAAACAACAAACCCCAGGGGGATGAGAACTATTATTCAATAGTTCCCAGTGGGTAAGCCGCCGAGAGGAGCGGAGTACACCACTAGGCCAACTGAGGCAAAGTAGGGTTAGATAATAAAAGCATGTTTTATAGAGAAACTTCAATACTACAATGCCTCAAGATATAATTATATTAACATGAACTACACTACTCATGCACATGAATAAGCATGCAAACTTTCACAAGATGAATGTTTACTTTGCATATAACATTAAATATGTAATCACAAAGGGGTATATCGAAAGAATGTTCACTTGTGCCGTGCCTAATGGCTCCGTGGTAGTCACCACCCTCACGCTAAGGGTGAGCCTCGCCCACGGCGGTTCCATTTCGGCGCTCTCTCTAACACACGGGCGAACAACTATCGCTAGGCCATCTCCGGAGTGCCGGCTTGTAGGGAGCGACCCTCACAAGCATGTGTAAACGAGCATAGTGGCGAACAAGTAACAATCAATCACTTAGTATATGTCGTCATGTCTAAAAAAAACATGGAATGCCAAGAAATATCCAAGTCTAGGTCATAATGTCCTTCTAGATGTTCTTCTAGATGAAATGTCATAAGTTCAACCTTGTCTTATGGTTCAACATACCATATGTCATATCTACCCTATGACTAGTCCACGAAGTTATGTGTCATGAGTATTCCAAGTTCATTGTTCTCTATTGTCACACATGTCTCTACTTGTCTAAGTAGATGTTCCAACCATCACATAAATGAGTTAATCTATTTCCATAGCCGTTCATAACGCACTATGTTTAAATCATGCAATCCTCCTACAACATAGGATATATATATATAGTTTGCATATAATAGCACATGAACCTCATGCATTCTACCATTCTACCCTGTCATCATTAGTATGAATATGCACTAATTTAAGCTTTTAAGCTACAAGGATGACATAGGGGGAATTCACCCATTTCGGTGAGGTCAAACCCACCCGAAGTCCTTCGGAACCTCGCAGTATCCGAAAACGAAGTTGTCCCCTCGATTTCTAGCGCCCTAAAGGAGATTCCTATGGGGTTAGAACATCGAACGACGAAAATCGAAAAGTGACATACATAAAAGAGGAAAAAGGGTGAAAATACCTTAGACTAAGAATTTCTTGTCCAAAGTCCAAAATAGAGTTAGGAGGCCTCAAATCCAACCTAACACAACATTCTACACCCATCAATTCCCTCTCAAAATCCCGAAATTGAGAAACCCTAAAATAAACCCTAGGTTTCCCACAATGGGATTTCTACAACAAAAACCCAAATAAACTACAATAGGGGGGGTTCAAGAGAGGAAAACTCACCTCTATATAGCTCCAAACAAGATCAAAGGAGACTAGGTTTGGAGGTAAACCTCAACCAAGCTCTTCTTTTCCTTCACCAAGTCCACCAAGAACAAGCTAGCAAGCTTGTAAGCAAAAGAGAAAGAGAAAAGAGATCAAACCCTAGGTTTAATCACCAAAAGCCCAAGAAATCTAGAGAGAGAAAGGGAGAGGAAGCCTACCTCTTTTCTCCAAGTCCTCAGCAATGAGGCTGAGAGGGGGCTGTGAGGGGTTAAGTGTTATAATGTAACAATTGCCCCAACACCCCTCCAAAAGCCAACATTCGCAAAACAGCTCAAAGCAGAAATTTCGGGTCTGCATACCGGTATGCGTATGGGCATACCGGTACCAGGCCAGAAATTCCGCAAACCCGAGCCTCGGCCAAGCGGCCACGCGAAGGGATTCCGGTATGCGCTATGCCAGTACCGGTATGTCTACTCCAATACCGGTATGCGATAGCACATACCGGAATGCAGCCTATTCCGGTATTTCCAGCAGGATTCCGCAGAATCCGAGAGCTGCGAAATTCGGTTTATCACAGTATTCCGGTATCCCATAGGTGAATACCGGTATACAATGCCAAAATCTGCAGTTTTGCAGATTTCGACTCCCGGAGTCCGTTTTCGCACTTCTCAAGTCCCGAAAACGCTCCTAAGGGCTCGAAACAAAACCAAAACCTCCCGATCAGTACGGAGTACTAATCTCACACTAGAACCTTGCAATTCGCTAAAGTTCAGTGTACTACATACACCCCTCCTAAAAAGGAGTTTCGTCCGCGAAACTAGAAGTCAAGTACCTTAGGATTCCATCTGAAAAAGATGGGGGTACCGCTCCAACAGCGAGCTCTCCAACTCCCAAGTCGCTTCGCGCTCGTCGTGGTTGCTCCAAAGCACCTTCACATAGGGGATCTCTCGATTCCTGAGTTTCTTCACCTCACGAGCTAGAATCTTCGTCGGGTACTCCTCGAAACTCAAATCTTCATGCAATTCCAATGGAGTGGAGTCCAACACATGAGTTGGGTCGAAAACATACTTCCGGAGCAAAGATACGTGGAACACGTTATGCACTCCCGATAGATTCGGCGGTAAAGCGAGCCGATAAGCTACCGGGCCTACCCGTTCCAACACTTCAAAGGGTCCAATAAAACGAGGACTAAGCTTTCCTCGAATACCAAATCTCTTAATCCCCTTTGTCGGCGATACCTTTAGGAAGACATGATCTCCTACTTGGAATTCCAATTCCCGCCGACGCTTATCAGCATAACTCTTTTGGCGACTTTGAGCTGAGATCAATCTTTGTCGAGCAATGCGAACCTTGTCCTCGGCTTCCTGTAGCACGTCGGGACCTAAAACTAGCTTCTCACCCACTTCGCTCCAATGAAGTGGTGATCGACACTTCCTTCCGTAAAGAGCTTCGAAAGGTGCCATCTTAATGCTTGCTTGATAACTATTGTTATAAGCAAACTCTGCCATAGGTAGGTGTTGATGCCAACCTCCTTGATAATCCATGATACAAGCTCGAAGCATGTCCTCCAAGATCTGAATGGTACGTTCAGATTGACCATCGCTTTGGGGGTGAAACGCCGTGCTGAAATCCAGACGAGTACCCAAAGCGTCATGTAAACTCTTCCAAAAGTGCGACACAAATCTAGTGTCTCTATCCGATACGATCGATGTAGGTACTCCATGAAGTCGCACCACTTCGTCAAGATAAACTTGTGCAAGTCTCTCCCCTGCCCAAGTAGTGTGTATAGGGATAAAGTGTGCCGATTTAGTCAATCGATCCACTATCACCCACACAGCATCATGCCCGGCTTGAGAGCGAGGCAATCCAGAAACGAAATCCATAACAATACGCTCCCATTTCCAAACCGGTATCGGTAAACTCTGAAGTTTTCCCGCGGGGAGTCTATGTTCAGCTTTCACTTGTTGGCAAGTTAAACATCTAGCTACAAACTCGCCAACGTCCTTCTTCATCCCGGGCCACCAATAATGCAATTTCAAATCCTTGTACATCTTTGTGCCACCCGGATGCACGGTATAGGGCGCTCGATGAGCTTCGGTCAATATCCTTCCCTTGATCTCCGCTTCTGCCGGTACACATAAACGATTCAGGAATCGTAGTATTCCTTGATCGTCCACAAGAAATCCATTAGCATGGCCTTCGCTGATTTTGGATCGAATCCTTTGCAATTCTGGGTCAAGAACTTGCTTCTCCTTAATCAAATCAAGTAAGGTAGGTTGCACTACCAAAGCCATTAACCTCGCGGGTGTGTCGGGGGCTACCACCTCCAAATTCAATCGTCGCAATTCCGCCAACAGTGGGGGTTGAGTAACAAGTAGCATCGCTAAATTTTCCATCGATTTGCGACTTAGAGCATCTGCCACCACATTTGCTTTCCCCGGGTGGTAGAGAATAGTTAAGTCATAATCCTTAAGTAGCTCCAACCATCTTCGTTGCCTCAAATTTAAATCCTTCTGTGTAAACAGATATTTTAGGCTCTTATGGTCGGTGTAGACTTCACAACGCTCGCCATAAAGGTAATGACGCCAAAGCTTCAAAGCGAACACCACGGCCGCCAATTCCAAATCGTGGGTTGGATAATTCTTTTCATAATCCTTGAGTTGACGGGAAGCATAAGCTATTACTTTTCCGTCCTGCATTAAAACACAACCCAAACCATTAAGTGAAGCATCACTATAAATCACATACCCTGCTCCCGCAACCGGCAAGGTCAAGATCGGGGCGGTGGTCAAGCGCTCCTTCAACTCCAAGAAGCTTCTATCACATAAGTCATTCCAAATGAACTTAGTCCCTTTGTGTGTGAGTCGAGTGAGAGGCATAGACAACTTAGCGAATCCCTCGACAAACCTCCGGTAGTAGCCGGCTAGACCAATAAAACTCCGAATCTCGGTCACATTTGTTGGTCTAGGCCAATCCTTGATCGCCTCAATCTTTTTAGGATCCACGGCTATACCGTCTCCCGAAATTACATGCCCCAAAAAGGATACTTCGCGGAGCCAAAATTCACACTTCTTCAACTTAGCAAAAAGTTTCTTCTCCCGAAGTACTTGCAATACTTGCCTCAAATGATCTCTATGTTCCTCGTCGCTTCGAGAATACACCAAGATGTCGTCGATAAACACCACTACAAACCTGTCTAAGTAAGGCTTAAAGACACGGTTCATTAAATCCATAAAAGCTGCCGGGGCATTAGTAAGCCCAAACGGCATAACAGTAAACTCATAATGTCCATACCGTGTTCGAAAAGCCGTCAGGGGTACATCCTCAGCCTTGATCTTGAGTTGGTGATAACCAGATTGTAAATCTATTTTGGAATACACCAAAGATCCTTGCAGTTGATCGAACAAGTCGTCAATCCTCGGTAGAGGATATCTATTCTTGATCGTAACCTTATTAAGCTCACGATAATCCACGCATAGGCGAAGAGATCCATCCTTCTTCTTCACAAATAAAACCGGCGCTCCCCAAGGTGATACGCTCGGTCTGATGAATCCTTTATCCAACAAGTCTTGCAACTGTGCTTTCAACTCCTTCAGCTCGGCAGGTGCCATCCTATAGGGTGCCTTTGAAATCGGGGTAGTCCCGGGAACGAGATCCACCACGAATTCAATTTCCCTATCCGGTGGCATACCCGGAAGATCCGCCGGAAACACATCAACAAACTCCCGCACAACGGGTATGTCCTCAATCCGCGGGGTGTCTCCATCCCTCAGGACAACGCTAGCTAAGTAAGCTACACAACCACTCCGAATCAAGTGCTTAGCCCGTGCAGAAGAGATAGTCATCGCGAACAGCGAACTCTTGCACGCTCGAAACACAACTTCATCCTTTCCGGGCTCCCGAAAAGTCACAATCCGATCTTTGCAATCGATTGTGGCGTAGTATTTTGTGAGCCAATCCATGCCCAATACTACGTCAAACTCGCCCAGCTTCCGCAAAACTAGCAAATCAATCGACATAATCCAATCCCCTATTCTAACAGGGCAACTAGGGCAAAACTCCCGTATGTCCAAAATGTGGTCGGGAACAACAACATGTCCCGGATGCAAAGTAGGTACAATCTCGATGTCATGCAACTCGGCAAACAGCCGATCAATGAAAGAGTGAGATGCACCAGTGTCAAATAAAGCTCTAACTCTGATTCCATTAATTAAAATGATACCTGCGACGACCTCCTCGGCTGCTGTCGCCTCCACGGCCTGAGCCGCATACATACGCCCACTAGGCGCCTGTCGGGATCCCTCGATCTGCTGCTGCTGCTGAAAGGGCGGTCGTCCCGCCGAGTAGTGAGTAGCTGGGGTCCCACGACCCTGCCCTGGTGGTGCCGGTGCTGAAGCCGATGAAGGCGCTGGGGAAGGACCCCTCTGGCACTGAGATCGAACGTGACCCTCCTGGCCACACTTAAAACACTTGCCACTACGCTGCGGGCAGTGAGGTGGAAAATGAGGACCACCACAAATGACGCAACGCGGCGGTTTCCGGTAATCCGGTGCTCCGCGCGGTGGAGCCGAGCTGCGCCCACCCGATTGACTCCTCGGGTGCTTCGGTGGTTTCTTGGAGTAACTCTTGCTGCCTCCCTCGCCCGCCGGCCTTTTACCCTTCAGTCGGTCCCAAGCTTCGATCTCCTCCCTCGCAATCTCCGCGCCCTTTTCCACAACTAAGGCGCGATTCACCACCTCCCGGTAGGTCTGCAACCCTGCCGCCTGCACCAATCTATAGATCGACGGTCGAAGGCCCGCCTCGAAGATACGAGCCTTATCCTCGTCATTCCTCACCACGTAGGGTACGCAGTGCAGAAGACGAGAAAACTCTCGTTCATACTCCGTCACCGTCATGTCCCGCTGACGCAAGCTGCGCAGATCCCTCTCCATCTGTCTCTTGACACTCGGAGGAAAGTAGTTCGACAACAAAAGGTCCTTGAACCCGCTCCAAGTAATGGCCGCCAAGTCAGTGTTCGGGTCATCCCGAATGTCCGCCCACCAACGATATGCCGCGCCGTCAAGATGATACGTGGCTAACCATACCTGATATTGCTCCTCCACAAAAGTGTCATGAAAAAGCTTTTCCATGTGGAGAACCCACTTCTCCACCGTCCAATGATCCGCTTTCTCGCCATCGAAGACTTGAGGGTTACATCTCCGAAACTCGTTCAAACGCTCCATCAACCTGTCTCGCTCAGTCCCGACAACCATCAAAGGCAAAACCGTCCTCGCCGGTGATGCCCGCATCGGGGGTGTCATAGTCGCCTCCTCTCTCGTCTCGGCACTGGGCGCCACGGGGGTCGGCCCAGGGATAGGCGCCGCTGCTCCAACAGTCGCACCTCCAACTGGCATAGGTGGCGTAGGATCCTGAACAGTCCTGGTAGAAGCCTGCTGAAGTAATAACTCTTCCATCCTCTTCATCCTTGCCTCCTGTCGACGTGCGGCGTCGGCTTGCTGTTGAGCCGCAGTCGCCTGCTGTGCCACCAGACCCGTCAACGTCGTCAACTGGTCTCTCAACTCACGGACCTCACTGGATCCGGAGGTTGCAGAGGTCTCCACATCCTCTGTGTCGGCTGCCGCTGCCATCTCGGTCGATTGAGAACGAGTAGTCGGCATAACAAGCTACAATAACATAGAATGCGCAAGTTAGAAACTTACGCTAACGAAACCCCACTCAGATAATAAAGTCCCCAATCATGCGAAAGTAAATGAAGTGAGCTCCTAACTAACTCCCGATGTCACGTTGTCGGCCGCCAACGTGACCTCCTAAGAGTTAGGTGTCACACACTTCGATCAAACTCCAACTACTTGGAGAATAAGGACACAACCCAATTGTGTTACTTTCGCTAAAAACAATCTCGTCTCTCACGAGTCTAAGTCCTATAGTCCAACCTGCCTAAGGTTTTCTAGGTCCACAATGACTTAACCCTAGGCTCTGATACCACTATAATCTGTCACGCCCCGGGGTCCCAGCGGAAGCCCACCCGGGCGCATGCACAGACCCGCCGTGTACACAAACAACCAACATGCACACAAAGCGTCTAATAACAATATGAATGAAAGGAATAAGCAAGTAAACCTATCATGATAATCAGAGCATAAATACTAAACAAGTATGGTCTCAAGGTAAACATATGAAATACTATAAAAGTAAAGTTACTACAAGGAGTTTAGTACATCATAAACCCAAAAAGGGACATAGGGTAGTCTCTACAAAAGTGGTCGGTACAAAAACACCTCTCTAATAAAAACATAAAGAAAGGTGCGCCACCTAGTCGCTAGCACCCTCGCGATCTAGCTACTCGCAATGCCCTTGCCGCGGTCCCTAGCCTCTCCCGCAGTGGATGGCTCTGAAATAAAACAACAAACCCCAGGGGGATGAGAACTATTATTCAATAGTTCCCAGTGGGTAAGCCGCCGAGAGGAGCGGAGTACACCACTAGGCCAACTGAGGCAAAGTAGGGTTAGATAATAAAAGCATGTTTTATAGAGAAACTTCAATACTACAATGCCTCAAGATATAATTATATTAACATGAACTACACTACTCATGCACATGAATAAGCATGCAACCTTTCACAAGATGAATGTTTACTTTGCATATAACATTAAATATGTAATCACAAAGGGGTATATCGAAAGAATGTTCACTTGTGCCGTGCCTAATGGCTCCGTGGTAGTCACCACCCTCACGCTAAGGGTGAGCCTCGCCCACGGCGGTTCCATTTCGGCGCTCTCTCTAACACACGGGCGAACAACTATCGCTAGGCCATCTCCGGAGTGCCGGCTTGTAGGGAGCGACCCTCACAAGCATGTGTAAACGAGCATAGTGGCGAACAAGTAACAATCAATCACTTAGTATATGTCGTCATGTCTAAAAAAAATATGGAATGCCAAGAAATATCCAAGTCTAGGTCATAATGTCCTTCTAGATGTTCTTCTAGATGAAATGTCATAAGTTCAACCTTGTCTTATGGTTCAACATACCATATGTCATATCTACCCTATGACTAGTCCACGAAGTTATGTGTCATGAGTATTCCAAGTTCATTGTTCTCTATTGTCACACATGTCTCTACTTGTCTAAGTAGATGTTCCAACCATCACATAAATGAGTTAATCTATTTCCATAGCCGTTCATAACGCACTATGTTTAAATCATGCAATCCTCCTACAACATAGGATATATATATATATAGTTTGCATATAATAGCACATGAACCTCATGCATTCTACCATTCTACCCTGTCATCATTAGTATGAATATGCACTAATTTAAGCTTTTAAGCTACAAGGATGACATAGGGGGAATTCACCCATTTCGGTGAGGTCAAACCCACCCGAAGTCCTTCGGAACCTTGCAGTATCCGAAAACGAAGTTGTCCCCTCGATTTCTAGCGCCCTAAAGGAGATTCCTATGGGGTTAGAACATCGAACGACGAAAATCGAAAAGTGACATACATAAAAGAAAAAGGGTGAAAATACCTTAGACTAAGAATTTATTGTCCAAAGTCCAAAATAGAGTTAGGAGGCCTCAAATCCAACCTAACACAACATTCTACACCCATCAATTCCCTCTCAAAATCCCGAAATTGAGAAACCCTAAAATAAACCCTAGGTTTCCCACAATGGGATTTCTACAACAAAAACCCAAATAAACTACAATAGGGGGGGTTCAAGAGAGGAAAACTCACCTCTATATAGCTCCAAACAAGATCAAAGGAGACTAGGTTTGGAGGTAAACCTCAACCAAGCTCTTCTCTTCCTTCACCAAGTCCACCAAGAACAAGCTAGCAAGCTTGTAAGCAAAAGAGAAAGAGAAAAGAGATCAAACCCTAGGTTTAATCACCAAAAGCCCAAGAAATCTAGAGAGAGAAAGGGAGAGGAAGCCTACCTCTTTTCTCCAAGTCCTCAGCAATGAGGCTGAGAGGGGGCTGTGAGGGGTTAAGTGTTATAATGTAACAATTGCCCCAACACCCCTCCAAAAGCCAACATTCGCAAAACAGCTCAAAGCAGAAATTTCGGGTCTGCATACCGGTATGCGTATGGGCATACCGGTACCAGGCCAGAAATTCCGCAAACCCGAGCCTCGGCCAAGCGGCCACGCGAAGGGATTCCGGTATGCGCTATGCCAGTACCGGTATGTCTACTCCAATACCGGTATGCGATAGCACATACCGGAATGCAGCCTATTCCGGTATTTCCAGCAGGATTCCGCAGAATCCGAGAGCTGCGAAATTCGGTTTATCACAGTATTCCGGTATCCCATAGGTGAATACCGGTATACAATGCCAAAATCTGCAGTTTTACAGATTTCGACTCCCGGAGTCCGTTTTCGCACTTCTCAAGTCCCGAAAACGCTCCTAAGGGCTCGAAACAAAACCAAAACCTCCCGATCAGTACGGAGTACTAATCTCACACTAGAACCTTGCAATTCGCTAAAGTTCAATGTACTACAGCTAGCTACCCCCCAGTCGACCCTAGCTGCCACCCTCCCCTCGTGCACTGTGCCCTGCACGCTGCCACCGCCGCCGCCGCCGGCTAGCCGCCGCCGACAAAAACTGCTGCCAGCCCTCACCACCTCACCTCCACCTTCTTCTCCCTTACCCACATTGCCTCTTCCCGGATTGAACCAACCAGGAAGCGGTGCGGGGGTTTCCTGCGGGCTGCCGGCGTCACCCCCAACACCCCCCCCCCCCCCCAGCGCGCCGCCCCGTCGTCCCCAGCCGTCCCTACGTGCCGCCGCTGCCCTGCAGCCTTGGCCGGAGCGCCTGGAAACCGTGCGGGCTGGTGGTGACAGAGGTCTGCCACCGCCGCCTCCCGTGGCCTCCCTCCAGCCTCCCTCGACCCTCCGGCACCGCCGCACCCGAGCCGGACCTCAGCCGTCACCGTCGCTCGCGCCGGACGCCGCCTCGGCCGAGCGGTGGTCGGGGATCTTGCATGCATCCGTACCTTCTTGCGCGCCGCCGTCGCTGCCCGGCCCGGCTTTCCCCTCCTCCCTCGTGACCCCGGCGGGCTCCCCGCCGCCACCTGGCGCCGCCCCGTGGCCGCCGTTGCCGGGAAGGCCGACCCGAGCTCTCACCTTGTTTCTTGCGGGCTAGGGCATCACCGCCCATCGCCGGCGCCGCACCCCGCCGCCGGCTAGCACCTCGGCCGGTTGTCCCCGGCCGGCCGCAACCGCCCACCGCCGGCGCGCCCACCGCCGAGGCCGCCGCCGGCCGGAGCCAGCCCTTGCTCTCGGTTCAGCCCGAGCTGAACCTGAGATCTTGGCCGCATCGCTGTTCCGGCGACTCGGGCCACATCCGACGACCCCGCTGGTGAGCACGGCCCTCCCGACGTGCTGATTACATCCGTGCTCACCTGTCCCGCTGTCGGCGGGGCTCGGATCAGCGTATTCTCGAACGTCGCTGCCGGACCACCTTTTCGATTGGGGTTCCGGTCGCTCCGCGCGCTCCTCGGCCGTTCGTTGTGCTCCGAACAGTGAGCACGGCCTCCGCCTCGTCGAGACCTAGCAGGGTGTGTCTCGACGGGCCCCGATATAACGCTCGAATCGAGGTATCGACCCATAAGCTTCGTAAAATGCATGCTTATGTTGCAATTAGATGCATGTTTAGGGACTTCGATCCGATTTGATCGCTGTGGGCAGCGTGTACACGCTACGCATGACCTGTGGACTGATTGTCCAAGGTTCGCTGCCCTCCATTATTCCGAAATGAGATTTCAGAGCGTTTCTCGACGAAATTCGTCGGCGGAACGTGGTTTTCGGCTCGAAAATTATCCGACACGATATGCGGATCTTGCGGGCTGCCGCTGAGCCTTGTTGGCTGGTTATCTCAGTTGTCTCGAGTGTGCGGAGACGCCCGGTGAGCGGCAGTGGGTTCCGCGTGTCAAAATCGACACTTTCGGGAACCCGGATCGGAACGATGGTCCTATGGCGATCGTTTCGGTGTTAGATCTTGTGCTCGCTGCCAAGACCTCAAAGTGGATGTGTTTGGGGGCAGCGGATGACTCATAATGTGAGTCGACGCCATCCGGGACTTTTCGTGGGTCCCGGGGACGTCCCGGTGCGATTTCGGGACTTCCGGCACTGTTTGGAGATCTGTTTTGGGGAACCGAGTCTCGAGTTCGGGGATTTACGTAAGATTACACTGTTTGAGTCATTTGAGGCTTATCTCTGACTCGGTGGACCTATCGTAGGTCCGGTTGAACTGCTTCGCGTCCAGGTTCCCAACGTGAGTGCGACAGGTGGGTGCTTCGAGCTTTTGGGGTTAGACTGTATCACTACTCCCTATCTCTCGCTTGATATACCTTGCATTATACTTCTACATGTCGATTCTCTTTTATAGCATTCACTTATTCATGCTTCCCTTACTTGCATAGTATATATGTGGTTTTGGACATGTAGAGCAGGATTGGACATTGATTATCTGTGGACTTCTTGTCCAGGAAACACATCGACCACCTTGTCGTGTGTTTCGATCTGATTGATCAGGATTCGGCGTTCATACGCCTCTGTTGTGGCTTCGGTCAGGTTCAGGATTCGGCGTTCATACGCCCTTAGATGTGGCTTCGGCCAGGTATAGGCTTCTTGCCGGCTTTTGTATTGAGCTTATCGCATGATCAGTCACAGCACTTGGAGTATTCATGACACCAGGTCGGTTTGGCCACCGACCAGGGGTGTACCATCCGGATGAGTCGGCCTGCGGGCGCATGATTGAGCTTAGTGTGGATCGGTGACAGGATACGCATGAGGTCTGCGGACCAATGCGGCAGGAACCAGATTGGGTATACTTGGTTTCACTTCCATTGAGGCATACACAGCTTAGTCTTCCTGTACAGAAGCAGTTTGTTTATTTGCTCCATTCATATCTGATATAGCTACTGTAGATCCTCTGATTATACTTGTTTACTGTATCTCCTTTGTTTTCTGGTGATTACGACATGCCCTTGTGGCTCTGTCGTACCCACTGGGAAATCTCGTTGTGGTTTCTCACCCCCTATTTCCCCAGGTGGCACGGGCGAGGAGTCGGTTCGCGGTGCGACGTGAGGACGATCTAGCTAGACTGCATTAGCGATCGTCACCCGGTTACCTTCCTTACTTGCTTTAGTTATTTGAAATAATGAATTGGTTCAGTTAGATGATCATTAATAATGCTTGAAATGTATGTGATGATGACCTTTATTATGCATATCCTCGGATTGGTTTCAGTGATCAGTATCTGGATTCATAATCTCATCGTGTTGGTTTTCTACCCCTCGTGGTAGTCGGTTTTCAAAAATGGAGTTCCGTGTGGGAACAGTTTTAAAAGGTTTTCGTGGATTCTCTTTAATGCTTATTAGAGTTCAAAAACAAAACTTTCGGGTAGAAAGCACTTTTAATAGGATGTCTGTTGTACTGTGCATCGCACCTTCGCCTAAGGAGTGCATAGAGGCATGCATCATGAATAAGGATGGCTAGCTGAATGAGATTGCATTACGTGATTGCATGTGTAGATTGGTGAATGAAAGTATGATTGTGATCCTGTTGTATATCGTTGGTACGCCGTGCAAATACAGGGGAGACTCTGTCCGTGTAGACAGAGGAACCTGTATTTGTGGCAGGTCTGTGCGTCGCGCGGGTTAGGCTTTCAAAAAAAAAAAAGAATTTGACCCGTTTTCCGCAACTCTGACTTTTAAATGATATAAAGACTTTTATTAAACTAGCACGGGGCGTGACAAATGCATCCCAAATTACCTCTAATTCCAGCTGGGATAAGATGTAACCTGAGCTTCACTACTTCCCTCACCCTCCAATCATATCAACTTCGCATCTAGAGATTCAATAAACACTAATCAAACTCAGTCAAAAGGGTTGGAATTGGATTAAGAACACCAAAATCAGCATAAGAGCTAACTAGGTTGGAAAAGCACAATTAACCAAAATTCTTTTTTTTTCTAACCTCCAAATAGCTCCGACAAGGTTCCAACCAGTAAACAATGAAGGTAAGCTCACATCCAATCCACCAAAAGTTCAGCTAAAGAGATTAATCCAACGAAACTTCATTAAGAACCAAGTATTGGTCAATTTCAGCTCAAACTTAAAATTTCAGAATTTGAGGTAAACTTACCAAAAACCCATCTGAAAGGAACCTCCTTTTACGCTCCCCTCTAGCAATCAATCCACGAGCAAGTTCCAATTAAGAGAGTGGAAGCTCCGAAGTCGCTCAATTCCTGCTAGGTTGCTGCTTCTACGCTCCGCGGCTGCTGCTGTACAGGCTGCATGCACAAGAAGGAGCAGCAGCAAGGAGGGAGTGAGGAGAAGAAGAAGAAGAAGAAAGAGAAGAGGAAGAAGAGGAAGGAGAAGGAGAAAAGATTGAAGGGAGTTCACTTCAGCTGAGAGCTAAGTGAGGAAACTCCAATTAAGGTGGTTGGAGTTGTTACAATGTGCCTTAGGCACTAGTTAGCTACACTATTCCAGCTGAGATGTGACACAGTTCGGAATTGTTTGCGACATCAAATTTGCATCAAAAGGATTCCAACTCATTCCAATATTCTACAAAAGTGTCGACCAATTGCTTCAACTCATGCCGATATTCCAACTCATGCCAATATTCTAATAGCTAACCTTTCGGGTCACCACAACGGAATAGTTTTCAGTGAAATGAAAACTGCCATCCTCAAGGTCTGGCAGTGCCGGAGGTACTGGTGAGGTCCTTTTTCACATTTTATGTGTCGAATTGCGTGGAAATTCATGAAAAGGTGCCACTGCGCAAGATACACGCACTGGTGAGTTTTCAGTATGAAACACTAAGGTTGAGGGCTTAATTGCAATTTTTGTAAAGAGGAGGCCCCCATGGTCGCCTCCATGGTCGCCTCCACGGTTCAGAATTGTTTGTGACGTCAAATTTGCATCAAAAGGGTTCCAACTCATTCCAATATTCTACAAAAGTGTCGACCAATTGCTTCAACTCATGCCGATATTCCAACTCATGCCAATATTCTAATAGCTAACCTTTCGGGTCACCACAACGGAATAGTTTTCAGTGAAACGAAAACTGCCATCCTCAAGGTCTGGCAGTGCCGGAGGTATTGGTGAGGTCCTTTTTCAGATTCAACGCGGCAAAAGCAACGTTTAAGGCGAAATACTGCAAGTGGTCGATTTGTAAAAATTGAATTTTATGGCAAAAGATGCAATATTTTATGTGTCGAATTGCATGGAAATTCATGAAAATGTGCCACTGGGCAAGATACACGCACTGGTGAGTTTTCAGTATGAAACACTAACCCTAGCTTTTCCCCAGCTGCCGTCTCCATGGTCGCTGTCGGCGCGCCACCCGCTGCCAGCGCTCCTCACAACTGGCAAAGAAGGCCCTCCTCTTCTCTTCTGTTTCTCTCTCTCTCTCTCTCCCTCTCTCTCTCTCTCTCTCTCTTTCTCTCTCGCTCTCTTTCCCTTTCACTCGGGCTTGACTCCTTGAGTTGGCTGCGGCCGCCGCCGCCGGCTGGCCGCACTTGTGAGACCCCAGGTAGTCCTATATATAAGGTATAATAGGACTAAATCTCTTAACCCGGCTATAGTATGTTGGGCGGTGGTTAGGCCCAAGAGCTTAAGAGAATTAAGCGTGCTAAGGCTAGAGTAGTCCTAGAATGGGCGACTCCCTAGGAAGTGGGGCGTCACAGCACCGGTGACCCCCTCTCCTGAGTCGATGTCACCGCCTCCAGGTCTACCCGCGCCCTATTCTTTCTCTTACAGTGTGTCTAGCTAAACCCGAGCCTTTGTGGTTCTCGAGTGGGATCCCCAATCCACGCTGCCGCCGTCTCTCCACTGCATTGGGGAGCTTCCTCCTGTCGGGGCCCACCCACTATGGCCACCCCAAGCCGTACTGGAGCAGGGGGAAGGAGCTTGCTGCTCTGCTGCTCCGTTACGGGCTCGGGCTGGGGGTTCTATTGGGCCGATTGTGGTTCTCACATATCTGGGCATCAGGGACTTCACTGTAGGGGAGCACGGTCATCCCGAAGTCCTCTATAGCGCTGTGCTCACCCTAGTTGCTGTCGGGGGGCCTCCTGTTGCTGTATTTGCAATGTCGCTCCTCGAGGACACTTTGGCTCAATGGATAGATTGCTCTATCCTCTTCCACGGTGCTCGGATTCGCTCCAGACAGCATGCATGGTGTCCGGAACATCGAAACCTTGTGGAAGGAACCTTCGCCGGGATTTTGAAGTCGCCGAATCAGCGGTAAGACTATAAACACTGTATTACTATATAGTTTATCGGCCGCTGGGTGTTCGACGTAATGCCGCAATGACACTTGTTGTGTCATGGCTGTCCCGAATGGCATGGTACAGGTATACGATCTTTGAACTTGAGGTTCGAGGCTCGAGAATCCCAAAATTTAGGTTTCACGACAATCAGCATGCAAAACGGTGAATTAAGTGTGTTAGGTAGGTGATTTCAGCTCCATTTTTGCAAAGCGGGTTCCGCTGCTGGTTGCAATGGATCGGAATCCTTGTTGTCTAGTAGGGGTCGCGCTGGTGTGAAGCACGGACCAGCGATAGGCCCTAGGTGTTCCGGAGCCAAAAACGACGATTTTCGGGAACTCGATACGACGGATTTTGGGGATTTCGCATCCTGATCGCGTCATTTTTTGTGCGGCCATTCCGACACCAAAAATTGAGTGTTTTGGATAGCAAGAATGGTTGAATAACTTTTGAAGTATTTTGGATCGGGGCTAATCCGGACCCCAAAATGCAGAAATCGAGCGGTTTCAGGTGTGGTTTCATATCGCACGGGTTGCTGCTATTCGTAGCAAGGTAGTAGCCTTATTGCCTGGTTGTAGGATGAGGTTTGACACCTATGGTTGAAGCAAGAGGGCTACGGGTGGTTCCGTGTGCCGAAATGGGCATTCCGAAGACAAATCGATGATTTTTGGGATCTCGATTTCTCATTTTGACGCACTTTCCGTGCAGCTGTCCCAATGATAAAAGATTTGCATTCTGGGACAGCAGAATTTACACGGTTTTCTACTCCTTTACTTCTTGAGTAATTATTTTAAGGTATTTATTCTCTCTTGACTCTATATGTCGGCATCTCTTCTTTATTTCTGGCAATTACTTTTACCATCTTGCATAGTGGTAGACAGTTATGTGGCATGTAGAGTAGGTTTCTTACTTCTTGACTATTTAGGGGCCTTCAGGTCCAGGCACCAAGGCATCTTTATATTCATTATGATTCGATCGTTTGATCATGGATTCTGGCGTTTATACGCCAATGCATTTGGCTTTTCGCTACGGTTATTTGCGCCGATGAGCCATGTTGTCGGCTTTACGTCGAGGTTTGATTGATCATCTCATTGATTTGTCACTGCGCTAAGGAGTATTCACAGACTCCGATTCAGTTTGGCCATCGATGCGGGGTGTATTTATCCGGATAGGTCGTCCATCGTGACACGTGGATCAAGACTAGTGCATTGTAGTGGCGGGCAGTACGTGAGGTTGACGGGCCAATATGGCAAGTTATGGATCAAGTTCTGACTTGGACTTTTCATCCTTGAGGCATATTAGTTGGATAATTTTTCTTATACAATAGCGGCTTCTAGTCATATATTCTATCATATGTACTTCTTGCCAATATAAGCATTATTTCAATCTAATCATATGGCAGGTTGTGGATTGGGTACAGGCATTGGACTATTCGTCCATTGAGACATATAGAGATAGGTTCTTTATAGTAGCGGCATGTTGATTATTTATTGTTCATATTCATATATCTTGCTATTGTAGGTTTACTTTTAGCTTTCTATATTCATCTCTATATCTCCTTTGAATTGTTTTCGATGAGTACAGCTAGCCTTCATGGCTCTATCATACCCACTGAGAAATCTCGGGTTGGTTTCTCACCCTATGATTTTCCACAGGTGACATGGGTGAGAAGGCAAGTCAGGACGGCGCGAGGAAAGGTTTAGCTAGTTCGCACTAGTGGTCCCCTATTTCGCTATTTTACCTTATTACTTTTATTATTAAATGAATAGATGTGAATGGTGGTCCAGGTAGACTGGTAATGCTAGAACGATTTTATGGTATATGAATATATATGGTTTGATACAGTATCGGCGTATGATTTTTAAACGGTTTTGACTAGTACAGTTTCGGTACGGTTTGATCCAATGTGGCAACGGTTTTGGCTTTACGGCCATTGGCTTTGGTTTCTCAGTTTTTCTATGGCAAAAAGGTTTTTTACCCCTCGTTATAGTTATTTTTCAAAAGGCAAGGTCTTCATATGGGAAACGATTTTCAAAATGGCTTTGACATGGATTTTCGGCTTTTTCGAATACTTAGGGTTTTCAAAATAAAGTTTTCGGATGGAAAACATTTTCAAAAGATAGAATGATTGTTGTGTTGTGCATTTCGCATGATCCTTCACCTAAGGAGTGCTTAGAGCATGCATGATCTCTTTAAGGACTGGTTAGCTGTGTGTGCATACGCATATGGCTATATGACATACTGTTTGGTGTGAGTATGGATTGTGTGTTGTATGGCATGGCATTGTAAATGGCTGGTATGCCGTGCAAATACAGGAGAGACTCTGTCCGTGTGGATAGAGGAATTTCTGTATTTGTGGTAGATCTGTATGTTTCGTGGGCAAGATAGGTTTTTTTAAAAAAAAGGGGACATTTTTGACAAACTCTGATTTTCAAACGACACCTTTTCTTACAAACAGGGCCCCGGGGCATGACAAATTAAGATGGCAGGTTAGAGATTGGGTTCTGACTTGGAATTTTCATTCTTGAGGCATATTAGTTGGATAGTTTCTCTTCTACAGTAGTGGCTTCTAGTCATATATTCTATACATATATACTTCTTGCTACTGTAGGCATTATTTTCATCTGATCATATGGCAAGTTATGGATTGGGTACAGGCATTGGACTATTCGTCCATTTAGGCATATAGAGATAGGTTCTTTACAGTAGCAGCATATTGATTATTTATTCTTCATATTCATATTTCTTGCTATTGTAGGTTTACTTTCAGCGTGCTATATTCATCTCTATATCTCCTTTGAATCATTTTTTGGTGAGTACGGCTTGCCTTTGTGGCTCTGTCATATCCATTGAGAAACCTCGGATTGATTTTTCACCCTGTGGTTTTCCATAGGTGACGTGGGTGAGAAGGCAAGTTAGGCACGGCACGAGGATACGATTTAGCTAGTTCGCACTAGTGGTCCCCTATTTCCCTATGGTTCATTATCTTTTACCTTATTACTTTTATTGTTAAATGAATAGATGTGAATGGTGGTTCAGTTATACTGGTGATGCTTGAACGTATTTATGGTATATGAATATGTATGGCTTTATGATACAGTATCGGCTTACGATTTTTAAACGATTTTGATCAATAAGGCTTCGGTACGGTTTGATCCAATGTGGCAACAGTTTCGGCTTTACAGTTATTGGCTTTGGTTTCTTAGTTTTTCTATGGCAAGAAGGTTTTCCACCGCTCGTGGTAGTTAGTTTTCAAAAGGCAAGATTTTCATATGGGAAACAATTTTCAAAACGGCTTTCACACGGTCTTTCGGCTTTTTCGAATACTTAGGGTTCCCAAAATAAAGTTTTCGGATAGAAAACAATTTCAAAAGATAGAATGATTGTTGTATTGTATATTTCGCATCATTCGTTGCCTAAGGAGTGCTTGGAGTATGCATCATCTCTTTAAGGACTGGTTAGTTGTATGTGCATATGCATATGGCTATATGATGTACTGTTTGGTGTGAGTGTGGATTGTGTGTTGTATGGCATGGTACGCCGTGAAAATATAGAGGAGACTCTGTCTGCATGTGTCATGCCCCGGGGCCTAATTGAGAAGAGCCTTTGTGTAAAATAATACTGCTTTAGAAATCAGAGTTTGCGGAAAACGTGCCAATTTTTTTTTGAAACAGCCTGGCTCACGTGACGCACAGACCCGCCACAAATACAAGTTCCTCTACCCACATGGACAGAGTCTCTTCTGTATTTGGACGGCGTACCATTTATACATCAACATACAGGATCACAACTCACAACCTACATTCACGAAATCCACAAACAATCAATGCGATGCATTCCCATACAGCTAACCATCCTTAGGAATGATGCATGCCTCTAAGCACTCCTTAGGCGCTGGATGATGCGATGCACAATACAACAATCATCCTATTTAAAAGTGCTCCCCACTCCGAAGCTTTGTTTTTAAACTCTAAATAATCATCAATCGAAAATCATTCAAAACTTTTGAAAACTGTTTCCCACACGGAAACTCAATCTTTTGAAAATCGACTATCACGAGGGGTAGAAAACCAGGCAACATGATTCTATTAACCGGAATATTAAAAATCCAGAAAAACTCCGAGGACATGCATAATTTCCCAAATTCGTACAAGTCCAAGATTATTATTCATGCAATAATAATTGATCATCTAACTGAACCATTCATTTATTTAAACTACTAAGTGCAGTAAAAGGAAATAAACCAAGTAGGGACCGCTAATGCGATCTAGCTAGGACATCCTCCCGTCGCACCGTGATCTGCCTCCTCGCCCATGCCACCTGAGGAAGAAGGGTGTGAGAAACCACAACGAGGTTTCCCAGTGGGTACGACAGAGCCACAAAGGCAAGCCGTAATCACTGAAAAACAAAAGAGGTAGAATAAACCAATGCAAGTGCCATGATACGAAAGAGAACTACAGTAGCTATGATAACATATATGATAACGAGCAAGTAATAAAAGCTGCTACTATAAATGAAGTACCATGCAGTATATGCCTCAAGGGTAAGTAATCCAAATCAAACCCAATCTGGTGCCTGCCATATTGGTCCGTCGACCTCAGGCGGTGCCTGTCACTATCTTGCACCGACCTGATTCATGCGCCCAACTGGACGACCCATCCGGATAAGTACACCCTTGGTCGGTGGCCAAACCGACCTGGTGTCAATGAATACACCCAAGTGCCGTGACGAAGTCATGCAATATGCTCAACACAAACTCAGCATAAGCCGATGCCTTGGCCGAAGCCAGATGTTAGGGCGTATAGATACCGAAACCTGATCAACCAGATCGAAACACACGAGGAAAGAGTCGCTGTGTTGCCTGGACCAAAAGGTCCGCAGATAGTCAATATAAACTAGCCTGCTCTACATGTCTACGAACAACTATTGCTACGCAAATAACGAAGTATAGATATGCGAACAGTAAACAAAGTAATGCCGATATGTAAAGACGAAAGTAATAGATATAGAAGGGTAGAGATAGGGCATAGTGATGAACGATCTCACCGACTACTAGCTCGAAGTACCCACCTGTACTACCATGCGTCTCGCGGTTCAGGGAGCACGGAACCGTTTGTCGGACCTATGAAAGATCCACTAAGTCAAGTTCTACCCTCACAAGAACCAAACTAAACTAATCAAGACTCTTAACGCAGGACAGAACGTTTACAAAAATCGATCCCTTAACAATCGCCGGAATTTCCGGAAACTCACCGGAACGCCTCCGAAACCCTCAAACTACTCCGGAAGTTCCCCGATTCCCATCGTAACTATCCGCTGT
Organism: Puya raimondii; assembly: GCA_016920855.1. Lineage (NCBI taxonomy): Eukaryota > Viridiplantae > Streptophyta > Magnoliopsida > Poales > Bromeliaceae > Puya > Puya raimondii. Next base: position 19,476,078 of record JABWPP010000049.1, on the reverse strand, counting down.
CCCCAAATGCACCAAAATGAGTGCCCGGGCAGCAACAACCCTTATTTAATACTATAGGTTCAACTACGCAGGAATCTACCGAACCAGGTTTTCGAAATCGCCGAATTTGGCTCTAAAACCCTCCCGCCGCTAATCTACCATCTCCAAACTTCGAGGGTGGCAGTAGCAACCAGCCAACTAGGCTTAGTGGGGTTCTTAAGTATCCACAATGTAGAATACGAAAACCACCACTTAAACCGCGTCCGATCGGTGAATTTCCACCAAACGACGCCGTCGAACCTCATTTAACTCCACAACGGCTCCCGGACCTTTGATGATTGGTCAAGAGGTCACCGACAGTGATTACGCACTATCTGGAGCAGTGCATAGGGTTCCTGAAGCATCAAACGCACAAACAATACATCTACATTGAATATTACTATTCGATCAATAACATAAAGTGGGTTAAAGGCTCGTTACCACGATCCGTGTCGTAACGGACCCAACCAACCTATTGATTCGAATCGTCTCGATGCTACGAGACTCGTGCTTGCTGTCCGGATCACACCTGACGACCAGGGAACCTCAAAACAGCGAGAGAACACTCCAACAATGATGTCCCGGGAGCGGCCGAGTTCGATACGTGCACCGAGGCTTCACTGACCGCAACGGAGGTGAGCACAGTACTCCTCCGGGTTCCACAAATGCTGTGTTCATGCTTCGAAAGATCGGTGAAGTCTCAGCTGGCCGAAACAAGAGGTTCAGCCCGAAACAGCCCTAGAACTGAGCCCAAACAGAACTAGAGCAGCATGGCGGCGGCAGCCGGTGGCACGCTGGGGCAAGCTTCGACCACAGGGAGATCGCCGCACCCCGGGGAGGCGATCGGCACCCCCGGCCGGCGACCAAAGGTTGCGGTGGTGCGGCGGCGACGTTGCAGCCCAAAGATAGGCCGCGGCTAGGGCAAGTGCGCACAATCTCTCCGGCGGCTCGGGGAGGATGGCGATGGTGCCGGGGGTCCTCCCGGGACCAGCAGAGGTGGACTAGGGCGCCGCTGCGCGGCGGCGACTTAGGGGAAGGGCTCGGGCCTCCTCTCCAAATATGATAATAATAGACAGAGAGAGGGAGAGAAGGGATCACCGACGGCCGGCGCGGCGATGGTGGCAGCAAGGCACCTCAGGACGGCCAGAGGGGGAAGGGGAAAGGATTAGGGTTAGGGTTAGGGCTAATGAAACCCTAAATAACCATATATACTAATATAGATTTTAGGATGATAGCCCAAAAACCCCTCAAACTCCTGGTTAAGCAGTCGAGTCCCTCCCCACAACCTTTCTCTCGTAGAAAAGTCCACACCCATGCATTTCACGCAAAACGGAGCGTCGAAAGCTTTTGAAAAGCAAAAACAATAAGTATTAATCGCCCAAATTGTGATAAAGATAGTTTTTCTCAAAAATCGTGCCTCAAACATAAAATTAGTCAGCGCCATTGTCTCCGGCACAGTTGGACCATCGAAAACGGCCTATTGGATCGCTCGAAACGGTGTCCAATACCCGTCTGAAGCCATCATCACGCTTTCGCCCTAATTCGAAACGCCGGTTACTATTCACTTAAGTGAATAATAAAAATCACGTAACAGCTTTATTTTAATTCATTTTTTGCTGAAATTTGACGGACGATTTTAACTTTAAAATACACATAAAAATATCACTATAAGAGTATTTAGCTACATAGAAAAATCTCAGTCCTCACAGCGTGGACAGAGAAATTTTTGTATTTGTGGTGGGTTTGTGCTGTAGTGTTCCGAAAATTTAACTATTCGAACGAGAACAGTTTCGACGACTGGTCGACACTTCTATAGAAGTGTCGGGAAGAGTCAAAATTGATTTGGATGTGAATTGATGTCGCAAATAACTCCGAAACAACATTCACTTTCAGCTGGAGCATGTTAGTGTGCTATTGATGCCATGGGTGCAATTTATCCAACCAACTACCCCTAAATGGGTTTTTGGCACTTAGTGTGAGTTATGGGGATTCCAAGGATCTATCTAGATACTATTAATCACCTAGAGGGAGGTGAATAGGTGTATAGACAAAAAACACGAATCTCAATGCAACAAAAATAAATACGAAAATTATAAATAGCACACCGAGATTTACATGAAAAAACTCCAATTTGGAGTAAAAAATCCACGGGACCAACACGTGATGACAATCCACTATGAAATAAAAGAGTACAAGGTGATTACCGACTCCACAGACTCAAACCTCCCTTTTATTTTCTATGCATCTCGCGCACACCAACGGCTAGTCCACGCCCACGCTCGAATCCACGAACGCCCCATTTCGAATCCGCGAAACGATCAACTTCGAATCCACGAAGCCTTCAACACGTCGAATCCATGACACCGACTCGAATTCACGAGTGCACTCCGTCCGGAGCAAGATGAATAGAGTTTGTGACACCCCAGGTAGCCCTATATAAAAGATATAATAGGGCTAACCTCTCAACCCGGCTTAAGCATTTTGGGTGGTGGCTAGGCCCAAGAGGTTGAGAGAGTTGAGCGTGCTAGGACGGGAGTAGTCCTAGGATGGGTGACCCCCTGGGAAGTTGGGGCGTCACAGTTGGTATTAGAGCCAATTATCAGCCGGAAGTGTGAGATGAGTCTCGGCTGAGCCAGGTGTAGTTATGGGTAGAGCATGGCTCTCCAGGGTTTATGGGTAGAGCACGGCTCCCCCGGTTTAGGCTAGCGAGATGAGTCTCACACCGCCTGGTACTTGTGAGTCGGAGCCTGACGTGGACGTCAGGGCTTGAAGGGGGGGAGATTGTGACACCCCAGGTAGCCCTATATAAAAGATATAATAGGGCTAACCTCTCAACCCGGCTTAAGCATTTTGGGTGGTGGCTAGGCCCAAGAGGTTGAGAGAGTTAAGCGTGCTAGGACGGGAGTAGTCCTAGGATGGGTGACCCCCTGGGAAGTCCGGGGCGTCACAGAGTTGGTGATGCTTTATTGCTTAAATGATCATGAAAGAACCGTAGAGGATGTCTCTAAGCAATAGCCGGATCAATTCACCATGAAGAAAGAAAAATTAGGGTTTCAAGAATTGATCCGATAGAAACTTGTTGTTGGAGATGAGAAAGAAAGCACCCAACAAGTTTCTAGGATTTCAAAAAAATAATCTATACTTTTGCTATATTTTAGAGATATCCCCACATCTTATTTATAGGCTTGGAAGCAATCCGAATAAGACTAAGATTGAAAACTGATTTTAAAAAGGTTTAGAAGCAATTAGAATCAGATTAGGATTGAAAAACTGATTTTAAAAAGGTTTGAAAGCAATTAGAATCAGATTAGAATTGCAAAACTGATTTTAAAAAATCTGCTATCTTATTTATAGGTTTGGACGCAATTCGAATCATACTAGGATTGAAAATTTTCAGTTTTGAATATTTATCAATTTCTACCTATTCTAATGTCTTCCAAATATATGTATATGATCATAAATCATCATCAATATTATTTAAACTTACCGAGCATTGTGGATTCACGTTTTGAGTCTTCAAGTCTTCTAACTTCATCCTTCCTTTCTTGAACCTTCAAGACTCCGACTTACTTCACGAAATATGCCAACATAAAATCTGTAACAATCTCCTCCTTTGGCAATTTCGTGACAAAAATTCAAAATTACATAAAATACTCACAATGCTCATCTCTCCAAACATAAAATTTAAAATTCATTGCCATCACCAAAATAATAAACTTCTCGCGTGAAAGATTCAAATAAAATCAAAATTATATTTTGTAACTCCTAGAACAAACTCTATGACTTAGACACACTTGGAGTCTTGAAATCTTCAAAGACCTGCAAAAAAGTTACTTTTTTCACGAACAAAGTTGGTGATAAAAATATCAAAATCTCTCACCCTTTGTTCATGCATCTAAGTTTTAATTTAATCAAAATCTCTAAATTCAAAAACAGTCACAATCTTTCTCCCTCTTTTCTTTTATAAAATTTTCAATAAAATTTTGGGACAACTTCAAATACCTCCCCTGTGGTTTCGCACTTTCTCACTTTAGTACCCCGTGGTTTAAAGTGTATCACTTTAGTACCCTGTGGTTTCATTTTTCTCTTTTTCTTATTTCTTTTGTTAATTTTTTCGTTAAATCAGTGAGAAAGTTAAAACCACAGGGTACTAAAATGAATATTCGATAAACCAGAGGTGGGTTATCTGAAGTTTTTTCTATATGATTTAACGAAAAAATTAATGAAAGGAACAAGAAAAAGAGCAAAACGAAACCACAGAGTACTAAAGTGATACACTTTAAACCACATGGCACTAAAGTGAGAAAGTGCGAAACCACAGGGGTGGTATTTGAAGTTTTCCCTAAAATTTTCTAAAATTTTTAAAATCTTCATATCTCTCCCCCTTTTTGTCAAAAATAAAGAATAGCATCAAAGTAGAGAGAGTTTAGAAAGACATCGAATATGAATATGGGAATGCAAGATAATAGTAACACGAAGTTTAAAAACTTTTTCAATTTTGAAACCACTTGTTATAAATTGTCAAAAATATGATGATTGCATTGTGAAAACCATGTTAGTGCACGAACATGATAAATTCACATAGATTTCTTTCAATCCACATCAATTTCATAAAAATTAAAATTTTACTACAAAATCATAAAGATGTAGATAAAATATTACAAGATTTCTTGATTCATATATACTTCAAAATTAAGTCATCAAAAATAATTTATAGACGAAAAAACTACCAAGATGTAACGGATTATAAAGATGACTTATAGTGATTTACCAAATGACATAAATTCGCTAAACTTTCAAATTTGAGACCAAGCACATGATACATCGGGGGGTGGCTATTTGAGCATCTTTTCAATATACCACCTTATAACACCGATTTTTTTTTTTAATATGCACACTTTTCCAACCTTTTCGATTATGCATTCAATTTTTATGTGGTAGCTTCACACACTTACCAGACGACCGGGGTAGTAGCTCTTTCCTACATGTGGTGGTAATTTTCACACTCCCTTTTGGGATGTAACTCTTTTCACATCTTTTAATATTATTGGAGTGTTTTTCTTTTTCATTTACATTATTATTCTAACTACCCCTCAAAATGCAATCTCTTATTTGAAAGAAAAATTGACAAGTTAAGTCTATTAGCAAAGTCCCATTCATCAAATTCAACACATACAATCGAGATAGGTTAAGTGCCTAAAGATCACACATGATTACCTAAATTTGATGAATACATGTGTTAAGAACTCTTACAATAGATTATCTTCATAAAAAATAAAAATGAAGTAAAATCGATAATTAATATGAAATTAATTAGAAGTGAATGAAAATGAACCTATTGATGTTCAAAGCACTATTTAATGTAGCAATCATCAATGTACTTTGAAAACAATAAACAAAAATCTAAAAATCGTAACAATGAAAGCCCCAAAAAGTATAATGCAATGATCAAAAGAGATATACAATAAAAACTGATCAAAGCACTACACAAAATCAAAAACAAATCAAGGTTTAAGATAATGAAAGATATCACCTTTACGAACCCAAACTTGTCGGATGGTTGGTTGTCTTGATTTATTGACGTTCGACGCCGCTTGTTTTGACTTCCGATCAACTTTTTGTCTCCACGTCGCATTTGGCTTTGTAGGAATCTTTTGTCGTGGCTTTGACTTCCGATTGATCTTAGATACTTGATTTGGTTGACGTTGCTTTTGAATCTGTGAAGGTCGTCGAGATATAGTTGATGCTGATAGATGTTTAGAAGATGCCGGTTGAGTCTTCTTTTCGTTGCTAGGGCACTTTTTCTTGATGTGACCTTTTGTTCCACATATGTGGCATACTTTATTTTTCAACTCAGTTGAGACAGTGGATGTTGAACTTTTTACCTTCTCAACGTAAGTCCTTTCATATCCAAGTCCAAGTTTGTTCGTTTGACCCAATCCGAGCATCTTATCAAGCTTTTTCAACCCGGAGGAGAATTTTTGAATGTCGGATTTGAGTTGATGAACTTGAGTGGTCAAAACTTGGTTGGAATTGTGAATTTTCTTGTATTGTTTCTCAAGGAAACCAATCTTTTCTAAATAGGATTTATTTCTTGTCTCCGATTGGTCTAGCTTCTCTTGGAGGATTTTAGTATTTTTCAATATCGACTCTCGTTCATCCTCAAGTGCTTTAATTGTGGTCTTCAGCATTTTCTTTCCATCTTCTAGCTCAAGTAAGCGTTTTCTCAGCTTCTTGTTGTGCTTAGCCATCTTCTTCGAGTCAATAAGTAATTGATTGTACGCATCGGCTAAGTCGTCATCATCCGACTCCCCCTCACTCTCGTCAACATCGCTCGATGTTACATGCGAAGAAGGAGAAGGAAAAGAATTAGTGATAATTGATGATAAACATGTAGCAGAAGAGGAAGGCAAAGAAACATGAGAATATAAAGCAACATTATTCTTCTCCTCATCACTTGAGGCTGATTCTTCAGAACTAGAATCCTCCTAAGTTCTCGCTTGCAAAACCTTTTTTTTATAAGATTTCTTAGTGGGACAGTCCATTGAAATATGGCCTTAGCCTTTGCATTTAAAACATTGGATTTTTTCTTCAAAATCATCTTTTTCTTTAGAAAATTTTGCAACTCTCTTTTCTTTAGAGGATTTAGAATTTGAAGATCCTTTGAAAGAGGGTTTTTTATTGGTGGATGAGGCTTTGATGGTTTTGTTCTTCCGAAAGTTCCGACGAAATTTCTTCATGAGAAGCGCCAATTGGTGTTCAAAATCGGCAAGTAAAATTTTTTCATCGAAATCCGAGTCGTCATCTTCCTCCTTGATAGATTTGAGTGCAACACCTGACTTTTAGAAGAAGACTTGGAAGAAAATTGATTAGTAGGAAAAATCATTTCATATGTTTGTAAAGCACCTACTAATTCTTCTACTTCAATCTCATCCGGATGTTTGACGGTTTCAATCGCCGCAACCTTCGCCCTAAAGCGTTCCGAAATAGTTCGAAGAATCTTTCTTACAATTTTAGATTCTGGGATCTTCTCTCCCAAGTTAGCACGTGTATTTATGATATCTTGGAATCTAGTAAAATATTCGGTAAAAGATTCATGCTCCTCCATATGAATGGAATCAAATTGACTAGTAAGCATCTGGAGCTTTTGGATTTTTACTAGACTTGTATCATCATGTGTAACTTATAGGGTATCCCAAATCTCTTTAGCCGTTTCACACGCCAAGATGCGTGAAAACTCAGTTTGAGACAAAGCATTGAATAAAGCATTAATACCTTTCCCATTGTAAGAAGAAGCCTCGTTCCCATCCTTTGACCATTTATTCTGTGGCTTAGGTACAGTTGCGTCACCGTTTAATTCGGTTGGATATTTCCATCCGAATTCCACGAATTGTCATATTCACTAATCAATTGCGATGAGGAAGGCTCTCATCCGGACATTCCAATACGCATAATTAGTGCCATCAAATAATGGGAGCCTATTTATATTACCTCCTTCACCCATAATGATAGATAAAACTAGATCCCGCTCTCATACCAATTGTGAGTTATAGGGATCCCAAGGATCTATCTAGATACTATTAATCACATAGAGGGGGGTGAATAGGTGTATAGACCAAAAACACAAATCTCAATGCAACAAAAAATAAATGCGGAAATTATAAATGGCACACCGAGATTTATGTGGGAAAACTCCAACTTGGAGTAAAAAACCGACGGGACCAACACGCGATGATAATCTATTATGAAATAAAAGAGTACAAGGTGATTACCGGCTCCACTAACTCAAACCTCTCTTTTATCTTCTATGGATCTCGCGCACATCAACAGCTAGTCCACGCCCACGCTCGAATCCACGAACGCCCCATTCCGAATCCACAAAACGATCAACTTCGAATCCACGAAGCCTTCAATACATCGAATCCATGACACCCACTCGAATCCACGAGTGCACTCCGTCCGGAGCAAGATGAATAGAGTTAGTGATGATTTATTGCTTAGATGATCATGAAAGAACCGTAGTGTAGTACACTGAACTTCAGTGCATCATACCGAACTTCTACAAATCGTGGAGTTCCGGTGGAAAATAGTATGAGAGGCTATATGTGAGGCTTCGGCCAAGTTTGGGACTTGTGCGAAGTGTTTTCGGCGCAAAAGAGGCGTGAAAACGGACTTCGATAAGTTAAAACTGCAGAAATTGTAAACTCTGCATTGGATTCCGGTATGTGGACCTCATACCGGTACTGAAGTGATTAGTACCGGTATGTGATGAGTATACCGGAATGCCATGGTTGAAACCGAAAACCCAGCTCTCGGGTTTCGCGGAATTCTCCGGAAAATACCGGAACTATCATCGTATACCGGTATGTGATGAGGTATACCGGAATGCGATGGTCGAAACAGTAAATCCAGCTCTCGGGATTCTGCGGGATTTCTGAGGTATACCGGTATGCATATGCACATACCGGTATACAGTGCCCAGTTCTGGCTGGTTGAGAGTGTTAAGTGTGGAGAGGGGCAATTTGGTCTTTTCACACGAATTGGGGGTGTATGAAGGGCTGAGACCTTCTCCCCTTTTCATTGTCTTCTTCTCCACTTCTCTTCTCTACTCCTCTCACTTTCTCTCTCTAGAGATTTCTCCAAAGCTTGGAGAAGTGGTGGATTGGAGCTTGGAAAAGGCTTCCAAAGGAGAAAAGAAGCTTCTTGGTGCAAGAAGGAGCTTGGGGATTTCGTGATTAAAGTTAGTACCTCACGTTTTGGGTTCAAACCTTAGATTTAATTCTTTGAAATGAGGTTTTTGGGAACCCTTGGCAATCTAAACCACAAATAGTCGGAGATTGGCCATGAAATCTAGGGTTTGGCTTGCATGCATGCAAACCCTAGGTAGAATGAGGGCTTTTGCAATGTGAGGTTCTAAAAATATTTGGACCTTCGATAATTGCAATTGAGGCATAGGAAATCATGTTGGAACACTTGATTTCATATATTGAGTTGATTTTAGGGTTCGTAACGAGTAACGAACCGTTTTCTTTTAGAAGCTTGGGTTGAAGCAAGAACTCAAGGCTTGGACACTTAGGAGCTTGAAGAATAAAAGAATTCGGAAGCTCTTGAGGTGGGTTTGTGTTTACCGAAGTGATTAGGTCACTTCCATGTCTAGGGTAATTATCCATTTAAGAACAAAATGGTATTTGTTGTAAACCCTAGAACTTGCATGTTGGCAAAGGTAGAAATCATGATAGGTAGAACAATGAGCTCCTATTGCATGATATGGAATTCAAGTATAAATCAATTATCTATACTTGTTGCATGGTTGCATGTATGATTAAACCTAGTGTTATTGAACATAGGTTGGAACATATGAGAATTGAACCTAGTGTCATTGAACATAGGTTGGACATGAGATTGAAACCTAGTGTTATTGAAGATAGGTTGGACATGAAATTGGAACCTAGAGTTATGGAATCTAGGTTGAGAATGTGAAAGTAAACCTAGTGTTGTTGAACATAGGTGAGACTTAGTGACTTGAACCTAAGATCATGAGATTTAGGTTGGCAAGTAAGTAATATGAATAACGGGATGTGCGACGATTTTGCTATCCCGGGTAGGCGACGATTTCGCTACCATGCCACGAGTTGGCGGTGACGACACGGGATGTGCGACGATTTTGCTATCCCGGGTTGGCGACGATTTCGCTACCGCGCCATGAGTTGGCGGTGTCGAGTTGGGATGTGCGACGAGGTTGCTATCCCGGGTATGCGACGAGTTCGCTATCCATGCCATGTGATGGCGGTGTTGTGACGGGGTATGCGACGATTTCGCTATCCTGAGTATGCGACGAGTTCGCTACTCGAACTAGGAGGTGACGAGTTCACTCCTTGAATGTTGGAACAGTTATGGTGAGACGGCGATTCCGAAACCATAAGTAAATGACAAGTAAATGAACTTAGTCAATGTGAGACATAGGATGAACCTAGGAGAGAATGATAAATTATATTTCATTTGGTTGCATCCTTTATGTTTATTTACAAGCATGTAAATAATTGTTGCATAGTTATATATGATCTAACTTATGCATATGGTGTTTCTTTGGACCTGGTGGGTCGAGCTTCTCTCTTGGGTGGCCTTACCCACTGGGAACTATGTTTATAGTTCTCACCCCACGTTTTTCAGGTCCTTCCGCGAGTGAGGCGGCTGAGCGAGGCAAGGGTTTGGCTCTTTAGATAGCGGCCCTTCCATTTTGGTGATACATAGAGTTGTACCCCTAGTCTTGGACTATGATAGTATAGGGGATTTTCATTACATGTATGAATTTTGTATATTCCATAGTTTTGGAACATATTGTATGGAATGAAAAGAAAAATTTAGGCATGTATAAATGTGAAATGTGATGTAATAGAAGTAGAACTTCTTTATGTTGATGCTTTCCTTGCGCAACTCTTGTACTCCGTTCCTAGTTGGAACATTGTGGATAAGCTTGTGTTGTGACGCCTTGGGCGGGTAGAAAAGACTCTATCCGTTCGGCGGGTCTGGGGCATGCGCCCGTGCGGTTATCCTTTCCACCTAGTTGGTGTTAAAGGCCCGGTGGAGCGTGACAGATTGAGGTGGTATCAGAGCGTAGAAACGGTCTAGGTGGACCTAAGAAACCCTAGGATGGAAAAGACCCTAGGAGTGTAGGCTCGTGAGTGACGAGATCTTTGATGTGGCGAAAGATAAGTGATTGGGTTATGTCCTTATGCCTCTAGTTGGAAATAGAGGTAGATTCGAGGTGTGTCTTATTCTTCACCAAGTGTGTTCATGTTGGCGGCCGACAATATGAAACCAAGTGAGGGGAATAAGGACTCTCGCATGACTTTCGCCTAGATTGGGTTCACGTTTATTTTCATGAAACGTTATGTCGCAAGTGACTTTGAATGTCATGAAATGACCAAAGTCGTTGTGTTTTCAGGAGATAATGGTACGTGGACGGCCTCCTACGAGGGCTGGGCTCGGAGAATCGAGCGCGGCTCCCGAACAACTCGGGGAGGGTGAGAACTCGGGTCTTCGTAATGAGTTGACCGAGTTGATGGGCGTGGTTCGGCGACAGGCCGAAGCCATGCAGCGACAGGAGGAGCAAATTAAAAGGCTCCAAGACGAGATGGCGCGGCAGACGGCTGCGACTTGGGAGGGGAGGTCGGGAGTACCTCCGGCCTCTGTTTCGGCACCGGCCGAGGTGGTGACACCGGCGCCGGCCGTGGTGCTACCCGCGCCACCGGTTGTGGCCGAGGGGTCGGGTGCCCCTATACCCGATTCCGAGATGGAGGATGCGGAACGAGAGCGCGCGCTTGCGGCTCTAATGAGGTTCAAAAAGTTCAACCCGCCTATCTTTAGCGGGGAGAATGTGGATCCGTGGGATGTAGAGACATGGATCGATGCTGTTGAGACGCTCTTCGAGGATCTCTATACCTTGGAGAGGGACAAGGTGCATCTCGCCGTTCATTGTTTAGAGCGATCGGCGAAGGTGTGGTGGAAAGGGGTCCGGCGTGATCGACTCCCTAGCCTTCCGCCACCGTCATGGGAGGAGTTTCGGGGTATGGTGTTCGCCACCTATTTCCCCGATAGCGAGAAAAGAAAGCTTCAAGAAAGGTTCCGCAAGTTGAAGCAAGGGAACCGCTCGGTGCGCGAGTACGAGAGGGAGTTCTCGTACATTATCAATTGCGTACCGCACGTTGTCCGCGGAGAGTTGGACAAGGTCGACTGTTTCGTGCGCGGACTTCGACCGGATATCTTTCGGGCGGTGCATGCCCTTAAGCTGCGGACCTTTGCGGAGGTCTTGGACCGTGCTCTTTGGGTGGAGCACGGGAATGCATGTACGCGCGAGGAGCGCGAGTCTTGGGAGAAAGAAAAAGACAAAGAAAAAGGAAAGAAACGACCGGCGAGTGGCTCGGGTGGGCAGTCTAGCTCAAAGCGGCCCCCGAAGCACTCGCAGTCGCAGAATCAGTCCCGAGGGTCCCGACGGAACCGACCCTCGACCCAGTGTCCGATTTGTAGCGGCCCCCACGCCCCTCAGCAGTGTGACTATCGTGAGGGCCGGTGCTACAAGTGCGGACAGCAAGGGCATATGCGGTACAACTGTCCGATGGACGATAGCCGAGCACCGTCGTCGGCATCGGCGTTTGCACCACCGAGGCAGCTTGCGGGCATCCCACCCGCGGCGATGTCGGCAGGCCGTACACAGCCGCCGAGACCAGTGGAGGGCCAGCGGCCGGCACCCAGTGGACGGGTATTCGCCTCTCAGGTGGAGGAGCCTTCTACCCAGGAGGACGTCGTGGCAGGTATTGTGTTAATTAAAGGCATTCGATGTAGAGCTTTGTTTGATACTGGTGCATCGCATTCATTCATTGCTCGATCATTTGCTACTGCACATGGAATAGAAATTATAGATGCCACACATGCAAGAACTGTACAAGTCCCTGAACACACTTTTTGCGTACATCACGCGTGTGTAGATTGTCCCGTGAGGATTGAAAACTGGATCATGCCAGCTGACTTGCTGGTTTTAAATCGAATGAACGAATATGATTTGATCCTAGGACTGGATTGGCTCTCGAGGTATCATGCTACTATCGATTGTAAGAGCCGGATAGTGAAGTTTAAAGAACCCGGGCACAAAGGGTTTGTGTACCGTGGGTGCAAGAGTTCGCTCTTTGCGTCAATGGTGTCCACATCGCAAGCAAGAAAGCTTATTGCTAGTGGATGCATTGCCTACTTGGCGACGGTAGTGGATGACCGAAAGGAAGTGTTGGGGCTCGAGGACATTCCTGTAGTCCAAGAGTTCCCGGATGTGTTTCCGACGGAGTTGCCCGGAATGCCACCGGATCGGAAAATAGAATTCGTGATTGATTTACTCCCGGGTACGGCGCCGATTTCTAAGGCCCCGTACAGGATGGCACCCGCGGAACTAAAGGAATTGAAAGCACAATTACAAGATTTGATGGACAAGGGTTTCGTAAAGCCAAGTGTGTCACCTTGGGGAGCCCCTGTTCTATTTGTGCGAAAAAAGGACGGTTCGCTGCGGTTATGTGTGGATTACCGCGAGTTGAACAAAGTGACCGTCAAGAATAAGTACCCGTTACCCCGAATTGATGACTTATTCGATCAGTTGCAAGGGTCTCGGGTGTATTCAAAGATTGACTTGCAATCCGGTTATCACCAATTGAAGATCAAACCGGAGGATGTGCATAAGACCGCGTTTAGGACGCGGTATGGACACTATGAATTCACAGTTATGCCTTTCGGGCTTACCAATGCCCCGGCAGCGTTCATGGATCTAATGAACAGTGTGTTCAAACCACTGTTGGATCGATTCGTGGTGGTGTTCATAGATTATCTCTTGTCTACTCTCGGAGTGAAGAGAAACATAAAGAGCACTTACGGATTGTGCTTCAAGTTCTTCGAGAGAACAAGTTGTTCGCCAAGTTGAAAAAGTGCAAATTTTGGATCCGTGAGGTCGCTTTCTTGGGTCATGTGATCTCCGCGGGAGGAGTATCGGTGGACCCTATGAAAGTTGAGGCAATCAAGGATTGGCCTTGCCCGACCAATGTCACGGAGGTGCGAAGCTTTTTGGGTCTTGCGGGATACTATCGGCGGTTCGTGGAGGGATTTTCAAAAATCTCCGGTCCACTAACGCGTCTTACCCGCAAGGGAGCCAAATATGTTTGGAGCGAGGAATGTGACCAAAGCTTTAAGGAGCTAAAGGAAAGGTTGACTTCGGCTCCGGTTCTCGCCTTGCCGATTGCGGGGGAGGGTTTTGTGGTGTATAGTGATGCATCACGGCGTGGTCTTGGGTGTGTGCTTATGCAACGAGGACAAGTGATAGCATACGCCTCTCGACAGCTAAAGAGCTATGAGCAAAATTACCCCACCCACGACTTAGAGCTTGCGGCGGTGGTCTTCGCACTTAAGTTGTGGAGACACTATTTGTACGGGGAACATTGTGAGGTGTACACGGATCACAAAAGCTTAAAGTACTTATTCACTCAAAAAGAGTTGAACTTGAGGCAACGGAGGTGGTTGGAGTTGATAAAAGATTACGACTTGACCATCTTGTACCACCCCGGTAGAGCCAATGTGGTGGCCGATGCGCTCAGTAGAAAATCTGTGGAAAACTTCGCAGTTGAGATGACGGGACAAATGCCGTTGATCAAAGAAATGGGCCGATTTGACTTGGAAGTCGTGGCCCCGGGCGTCCCCGCTAGACTTATGAGTCTCGAGGTGTGGCCGACCTTGTTGGAGCAAATAAAAGAAAAGCAATCCGGTGATCCGGAGCTCCAAAAGGTGCGGGGTGCTATCGATAGCGGGCGCGCCGGTGATTTTCATGTGGACTCGAAGGGCGCCATTCGGTTTCGAAATCGATTGTGCGTGCCAAAAGTTGAGGACATTCGGGGGGAGATCTTGAAAGAAGCTCACACTTCTCCCTATGCGATTCACCCGGGCGGCACCAAAATGTACAAGGATCTCAAATTGCATTATTGGTGGCCGGGGATGAAACTTGATGTGGGACGCTTTGTGGCACAATGCTTAGTATGCCAACAAGTGAAGGCCGAGCGTCGTTTTCCGGCGGGAAAATTGCAAGGATTGCCTATTCCAGTTTGGAAATGGGAAAATATCGCGATGGATTTTGTTGTGGGCTTACCTCGATCATTAGGTGGCCACGACGCGATTTGGGTGGTGGTGGATCGTTTGTCAAAGTCGGCACACTTTTTGCCAATCCACACCACTTGGTCGGGAGACAAGTTGGCGCAAGTCTACCTCGACGAGATTGTGCGGTTGCACGGGGTCCCGACCTCGATAGTTTCAGATCGAGATCCCCGTTTCACATCGCATTTTTGGAAAAGCTTGCAAGAAGCTTTGGGTACACGGCTCGATTTCAGTTCAGCATTTCATCCTCAAACCGACGGTCAATCGGAAAGGACAATTCAGATTTTGAAGGATATGCTACGAGCGTGTGTGTTGGACTTCAAAGGTGCGTGGCCTACTCACTTGCCGATGGCTGAATATGCTTACAATAATAGCTATCAAGCTAGCATCGGTATGGCACATTTTGAGACCTTGTATGGAAGGAAATGCCGCTCTCCTATTCATTGGAGTGAAGTCGGCGAGAGAAGGGTCTTAGGACCGGATGTGTTGCGTGAAGCGGAGGAAAAGGTCCGCTTGGCACGTGAACGCTTGTCGACGGCGCAATCTAGACAAAAGAGTTATGCGGATCGACGTCGACGAGATTTGGAATTCGCGGTAGGAGACCGCGTCTTCTTGAAAGTATCACCCATGAGAGGGGTGAAGCGATTTGGTGTTCAGGGTAAGTTGAGTCCCCGTTACATTGGACCTTATGAGGTTTTGGAGCGTGTGGGATCCGTGGCATATTGGCTAGCGTTGCCGCCAAAACTTGCGGGGATACACAATGTGTTCCATGTGTCGACCCTCCGCAAGTATATGTATGATCCGGCGCATGTCCTCGAGTATGTACCTATGGAGCTTCATGAGGATATGACTTATGAGGAGTTTCCCTTGTGTATCATGGATCGCGAGGTGAAAAGTTTGAGGAACCGTGAAATTCCTTATGTAAAGGTACAATGGACGAATCACGGTGAGCGCGAGGCTACATGGGAATTGGAAAGCTCGATGAAGGAGCGATTTCCTTACCTCTTCGCTGAGTCCAGCTGAGGTATGATTTTAGTTTCGCGGCCGAAACTCTCTTTAAGGGGGGTGGAATGTAGTACACTGAACTTCAGTGCATCGTACCGAACTTCTACAAATCGTGGAGTTCCGGTGGAAAATAGCATGAGAGGCTATATGTGAGGCTTCGGCCAAGTTTGGGACTTGTGCGAAGTGTTTTCGGCGCAAAAGAGGCGTGAAAACGGACTTCGATAAGTTAAAACTGCAGAAATTGTAAACTCTGCATTGGATTCCGGTATGTGGACCTCATACCGGTACTGAAGTGATTAGTACCGGTATGTGATGAGTATACCGGAATGCCATGGTTGAAACCGAAAACCCAGCTCTCGGGTTTCGCGGAATTCTCCGGAAAATACCGGAACTATCATCGTATACCGGTATGTGATGAGGTATACCGGAATGCGATGGTCGAAACAGTAAATCCAGCTCTCGGGATTCTGCGGGATTTCTGAGGTATACCGGTATGCATATGCACATACCGGTATACAGTGCCCAGTTCTGGCTGGTTGAGAGTGTTAAGTGTGGAGAGGGGCAATTTGGTCTTTTCACACGAATTGGGGTGTATGAAGGGCTGAGACCTTCTCCCCTTTTCATTGTCTCCTTCTCCACTTATCTTCTCTACTCCTCTCACTTTCTCTTTCTAGAGATTTCTCCAAAGCTTGGAGAAGTGGTGGATTGGAGCTTGGAAAAGGCTTCCAAAGGAGAAAAGAAGCTTCTTGGTGCAAGAAGGAGCTTGGGGATTTCGTGATTAAGGTTAGTACCTCACGTTTTGGGTTCAAACCTTGGATTTAATCCTTTGAAATGAGGTTTTTGGGAACCCTTGGCAATCTAAACCACAAATGGTGGGAGATTGGCCATGAAATCTAGGGTTTGGCTTGCATGCATGCAAACCCTATGTAGAATGAGGGCTTTTGCAATGTGAGGTTCTAAAAATATTTGGACCTTCGATAATTGCAATTGAGGCATAGGAAATCATGTTGGAACACTTGATTTCATATATTGAGTTGATTTTAGGGTTCGTAACGAGTAACGAACCGTTTTCTTGTAGAAGCTTGGGTTGAAGCAAGAACTCAAGGCTTGGACACTTAGGAGCTTGAAGAATACAAGAATTCGGAAGCTCTTGAGGTGGGTTTGTGTTTATCGAAGTGATTAGGTCACTTCCATGTCTAGGGTAATTATCCATTTAAGAACAAAATGGTATTTGTTGTGAACCCTAGAACTTGCATGTTGGCAAAGGTAGAAATCATGATAGGTAGAACAATGAGCTCCTATTGCATGATATGGAATTCAAGTATAAATCAATTATCTATACTTGTTGCATGGTTGCATGTATGATTAAACCTAGTGTTATTGAACATAGGTTGGAACATATGAGAATTGAACCTAGTGTCATTGAACATAGGTTGGACATGAGATTGAAACCTAGTGTTATTGAACATAGGTTGGACATGAAATTGGAACCTAGAGTTATAGAACCTAGGTTGAGAATGTGAAAGTAAACCTAGTGTTGTTGAACATAGGTGAGACTTAGTGACTTGAACCTAAGATCATGAGATTTAGGTTGGCAAGTAAGTAATATGAATAACGGGATGTGCGACGATTTTGCTATCCCGGGTAGGCGACGATTTCGCTACCATGCCACGAGTTGGCGGTGACGACACGGGATGTGCGACGATTTTCCTATCCCGGGTAGGCGACAATTTCGCTACCGCGCCATGAGTTGGCGGTGTCGAGTTGGGATGTGCGACGAGGTTGCTATCCCGGGTATGCGACGAGTTCGCTATCCATGCCATGTGATGGCGGTGTTGTGACGGGGTATGCGACGATTTCGCTATCCTGAGTATGCGACGAGTTCGCTACTCGAACTAGGAGGTGACGAGTTCACTCCTTGAATGTTGGAACAGTTATGGTGAGACGGCGATTCCGAAACCATAAGTAAATGACAAGTAAATGAACTTAGTCAATGTGAGACATAGGATGAACCTAGGAGAGAATGATAAATTATATTTCATTTGGTTGCATCCTTTATGTTTATTTACAAGCATGTAAATAATTGTTGCATAGTTATATATGATCTAACTTATGCATATGGTGTTTCTTTGGACCTGGTGGGTCGAGCTTCTCTCTTGGGTGGCCTTACCCACTGGGAACTATGTTTATAGTTCTCACCCCACGTTTTTCAGGTCCTTCCGCGAGTGAGGCGGCGGAGCGAGGCAAGGGTTTGGCTCTTTAGATAGCGGCCCTTCCATTTTGGTGATACATAGAGTTGTACCCCTAGTCTTGGACTATGATAGTATAGGGGATTTTCATTACATGTATGAATTTTGTATATTCCATAGTTTTGGAACATATTGTATGGAATGAAAAGAAAAATTTAGGCATGTATAAATGTGAAATGTGATGTAATAGAAGTAGAACTTCTTTATGTTGATGCTTTCCTTGCGCAACTCTTGTACTCCGTTCCTAGTTGGAACATTGTGGATAAGCTTGTGTTGTCACGCCTTGGGCGGGTAGAAAAGACTCTATCCGTTCGGCGGGTCTGGGGCATGCGCCCGTGCGGTTATCCTTTCCACCTAGTTGGTGTTAAAGGCCCGGCGGGGCGTGACACGTAGAGGATATCTCTAAGCAATAGCCGGATCAATTCTCCATGAAGAAAGAGAAATTATGGTTTCAAAAATTGATCCGATAGAAACTTGTTGCTGGAGATGAGAAAGAAAGCACCCAACAAGTTTCTAGAATTTCAAAAAGATAATCTATACTTTTTCTATATTTTAGAGATACCCCCACATCTTATTTATAAGCTTGGAAGCAATCCAAATTAGACTAAGATTGAAAACTGATTTTAAAACGGTTTAGAAGTAATTAGAAACAGATTAGGATTGAAAAACTGATTTTAAAAAAGTTTAGAAGCAATTAGAATCAGATTAGGATTGCAAAATTGATTTTAAAATATTTGCCATCTTATTTATAGGTTTGGAAGTAATTAGAATCATATTAGGATTGAAAAACTTCAGTTTTGAATATTTATCAATTTATACCTATTCTAATGTCTTCCAAACATATGTATATGATCATAAATCATCGTCAATACTATTTAAACCTACCGAGGATTGTGGATTCACGTTTTGAGTCTTCGAGTCTTCTAACTTCATCCTTCCTTTCTTGAACCTTCAAGACTCCGACTAACTTCACGAAATATGCCAACATAAAATTCGTAACACTTAGTATTCAGCTGAACACTAGCATCCCTCTCATCCTACTCACCTTCTCCTTCTCAACCTCTTTTTTTCCTATTTTTCCCATCTCCACTCCTTCCCAGCTGTGAGCTCTCTTCTTGCACAGGCTGCGTCACCAAAACCTTAGAGAAGAGTGCAGGTTGTAGCAGAGAGGAGGTGAATTCAGCTTCTACAGTGAAGTGAGTGTTCTCTCCTTCTACTCCCCATGCTCTCTAGCTTTCCCTCCCTCTACGCATGGCTGCCAAGCCATCTTGCTGCCAGCAGGCTGGCAGCAATAACAGCAGCAACAGTAGACTTACTGTAATGCAGTAGTGGCAGCAACGGAGGGCAGCAACACTGCTGGGGTAATTGGTCCTCACCTTTCTCTTCTCCTCCACCACAGCAAACTACAGTAGCAACCAGAGAGGAACTACATCAGCTGGCAGTTGAAGTAGCTGCAGAAGCAACCCTAGCTGATTACGACAGCAAGGCCAGCAGCAGGGCCAGTACCAGGATTTTTTATGTAACTTGAAGATTTTTGAAATCCTCCTTGTTGGGGAGTTGCAAGATTGTATTCTTGGTGTAGCTGATGACATGAGGAAGGAGTTATTCAGCTAATTCCTTGTAAGTTGAAGTTAATTGGTGTTTTGGTGAGTGGTGCTAGATTTGAGTTGAATTTTGATCAACTTTAAGATTTTTGTAAAATCTTGTTGAATTCTCATAGGAGCTGGGTTTTTGATGGATTGGGAGTGACTTAGCTTCGTCCTCTATTAGTTGGAACATTGTTAGAGCTGATGGGGAGGTTAGTGTATGGAGAATAAGAGTTAAATTGATTTCTTTCTTTCAACTAATTGGCCCCTATGTTGATTGTATATCCTCAAGCCTCCCTGACTCTTTTGCGGAGATTATGAGTGGTTTTTAGATTTGTTTCTATAGTGTTGGAGCTGAAAAATAACTTTATTTGTTTTTCTTTTTCTCCTCTCTACTCCTTCTCCCTCCCTGCAGGCTGGCACTTACTGTGCCACCAGCAATAGGCAGCTAATTCCAGCTGCAGCAGTAATAACACTTGCATATTGCAGCAGTAACTGGGAGGAAGGAGCAGCAGTTGCAGCCACAGCTGTGGGCTAATCTACAACACCTGCAGCCACTACAGCAAGCAGTAGTAGCAATAACTGTAGCCAAGCTAACAGCAGCAACAACAGTCTTGGGCTGGCAGCAGGCACAGCGGCAACTTGGGAGTCTCCCAGTTCAATTGAAACCTCAAAATTTGAAATTTAGATTCAATTGAAGGAGAAAAGGATGGTGGAGCTCAGCTCACATCCTTGTCTAGCTGGAATTTCAGGTGAGATCAATTAACTTTGGATGATTATGGATCTATAAGCTGAAATTTCAGCATTTTTAGATTCTGGATATTTTTCATCCAATTCTTGAATAATTAATGTTCTCGCAGTGAATTTTGAGGATCGAAATAGCAACCTAAGAGGTGGATTGGGGGAGGGGGGGGTGTGAATTAGGTTTCTAAAATAAAAATACAAATAATCAAGGAAATTAAAAACCCGAACCAAATAAAACAAGGAGTAAAAGGGTTGGAGAAATGCAAACTTAAGAAGCACACGATCAATTTGTCTCGAGATTCGGCACTTTTTTGCCTACGTCCTCGCCAACTTCTCAACACAAGAGAACGTTGGATCTCCACTATAGATGCTTTTGCGGGCAAGTACCAAGTCTTCACACTAACACCTTCTTCTCTCAAGAAGATTACACTTTCTACACTATTTTTCTCTCTCTTTTACAAGATTGTATCTCATTACAAATTTTACTTAGGCTTAGAGAGAGAGAGTATGGAGCTAAGAGTATAGAGTTAAGGAGCCCAGGCCTCATCAGAAGTCTAAGCACATAGAGCGGCGGTTTCATATTAGACGCGACTACCTCGAGAAGAAGTACATCGAGGTGCAGAGAGTAGACTCCGCGGATAACGTGGCAGACCCATTGACTAAATCACTTAGCCAGCAGAAGACTGAAGCCCTCCTTGAGAAGATGGGGTTTAGGTAAATGGCCAATTGGCTTTAGCGCAAGTGAGAGATTGTTAGATGTATGCCCTAGAAGCCAACCAGGCCGACATAAATTTGAATTTTATTTAAAATATTATGAATAAGTTTGGGTTCTTATTTTCATTCATGTTGTGTATGTATCCATGAATCGTCCAAGGAATTAATAAGATGATGACACTTATTCTCAAGAGTTGAGAATTTGAGACATGTGTCATTGGTGGTTAGTTCCTAAATGCTCCCGATCGATAGATCATCACGGGGACGGTGATTGATCCGGTGAGATTGGTGCACAGGTCGCTTCCCCTTTTTGGTAGATGAGTTTTGAGTCAACAGTGTGGGGACATTGGAGCGAATGTGCAGATGATTGTTAGAGAACAAGGTGTTAGAAAATTACGTACGGTAAAAACACAGCGGAAAGAAAATCAAACAAATTTGATTTTTAAAAACCTCGAGATCCGATCTCAAGAACCACGTGAATAGAATCCCTCATGTTGTTTAAGATTAAAAGAAAAAATGAAGATCTAATCTTCACCTTTGCGCGGGTAGATCTACACCGCAATCTAATGATCGTGGAACCGGTTCTCTTGAAGCCGCACAAGCGTCCGGCCTCTACAGTTATCCACACGAGATTGGTGATCTGATTGATGTCCTCACTGGGGTGCTAGCTCCCTTGTAAAGGACGTCTTTCTTGCTAGAAGAAAAGGAGAGAGAATGAGAGAGATGACGGCTAGGATTTTCTAAACTCCCATATATTATATAGAGGGATATAATACTCCTTTTTACTAATATAAAAACTATTAAATATAAGAATAAATTTATGTTTAAATTTATCCTTTCCTTAATTGGTTAGATCGATCAAATCCTAATTTGATTCGACTTGAACTTTAACCTAGTTTGATTATATCAAATTAATAATGTAATATTTGCACATAAGTCCTCTCACAATTTACTCAAAAATCGCGATGTAGCTATCCGATCAGTCACAACCTCTTATGTGTGTGACCCCATAGATTCTATTCTATCTGGTAATGAGATATATTATAATCACTATCAACAATATCACTGAAACTCCTTTCAGTGGGTCGAAACAATTCCAACTCAGCCTAATAAGAATTATCGATCATCCAGATAATTTTCATAAGTCTCACAATCCACCAATGACGCCTAGCAGCATGTAGTGGCATTCTAATAGAATAGAATACTGAACCTCTTGATGCAGTTATCATGTGATACATTCCTTCTATCAGGAGTCCTGACTAGACGGAGGTCATAGAATAGCTCGTCAAATCCCATTGTCTGTCATATGTCAAATTTATTCGACTCGAGTTTTTAATATCGGAAACCCTTTCCGCTATTAACTCTACCCTGGCCAAGGTCTTCTAAACTCAGTCTCATAAATCGCATAGGACTGACGCCCCTATCTACCAAGGGAAATAGATTCCATATAGCTGCACACCCTACTCCTACAATGAACCTACTGCAGCCAACATGCACCGCAAGGACCCGAATGGCTAGGGACCAAGTGTATGTACAGTCAAACTACAGTAACCTCATTGTGAATAGCCGAGGCACCGCAGGTCAAAGGACCAGTCACACTACTGCAACATTGAGTAAGTCACTGACGAGTGAGTAGACATCCAAGTGACTTCTCGTGTTGGTCACGCTCGGTACCCTTGTTCTCTAACAACGACCTACACATTCGCTCTAGTGTCCCCACACTATTGACTCAAGACTCGTCTACCCAAAAAGGGAAGCGACATGTGCACCTGTAGTACACTGAACTTTTGCAAATTGCGGAGTTCTAGTGTGAGAATAGTGGCTTGTACTATTCTGGAGTTTTGGGTTGAGTTTGGTGAGCTTTGAGGTGTTTTCGTGGCTTAAAAATGGCGAAAACGGACTCCGGAGAGCAAATTCTGCATAAAGTGCAGAATTTGTACTGCATTCGGGTACTGGAATTGGCATACCGGAATGCACTGCATTCGGGTACTGGAATTGGCATACCGGAATGCACTGCATTCGGGTACTGGAATTGGCATACCGGAATGCACTGCATACCGGTACTGGAATTGGCATACCGGTATGTGATTGCGCAGTTTGCTGGCCGAGGCTCGGATTTTGCAAATTTTGCACAGTATACCGGTATACACATGCGCATACCGGTATACAGTGCTGCAGAATGCATTTTTGTGCAGTTTTGCAATTTTGGCTCTTTGAGGGGCCTATGGGGATTTTGTGCATTGGGTTAAGTACCCTTTCACCTTCATTCACAGCCATTGTTGGCTGAGGATGCACTTGGAGAGAAGGTAGGTTTTCTCTCTCTCTCTCTAGATTTCTTGCTCCCAAACCCTAGAAAAGTGGTTTTGATCTCTTTTTCCTCCATTTTCTTCGTGGAGGAGTGTTTCTAGGCCTTGTGGGGAGCTCGGGATGGAGGAGAGGAACTTGTTTGTGGACTTAGCTTCAACCTAGCATGCTTGAGCTTGGTTGAGAGCTTGATTTGAGGTTAGTAAACTCTCCTACAACCTCTATTTGTGTTTTTGCTTGGATTTTGCTTAGAAAACCTAGTTTCTTGAAAACTAGGGTTTTATTTAGGGTTTTGTGATTGTGAGCTCTTGAGGTGGAATTGATGGGTGTAGAATGTTGTTGTAGGTTAGATTGGAAGATCTCTAACCTCCAATGGGACTTAGAACAAGTTTTACTTGCTCAAGGTAATTTCCACCCATTTACCTCATTGATTTTTGGTGGTTTTCGAAATTGCTTATTCGATGCCCCTAACCCCTTGGAAAATTATCTTAGGGTATGAGAAGCTCGGGGGACAACTTCGTTTCGAAGTACTGCGAGGTTTCGTCGGGTATCCGGTGGGTCTGACCTCACCGAAATGGGTGAACTCCCCCCTTTGTCTCCTATCTTGTTATAGGATTAATTAGATGCATAATTATGTTAATTATGGTATAATGATAATTGTGATTGCATGAGACATGCAAGTTGTTTATGAAAAATGCATATTTCATATAGTATGGCATTATGAGAATATCATGTATACTAGGGTATTTGCACTAATAGTGTATTGATGCATTAGGAAATGCTAATTAAGTTATGCATGATTGAAATGAGCATCATTTGAGACACTACTTGAGTAGTGGATTAGTGAATTCTTTTTGCATACTAAAGTATGCTTGTATGGAGAAAAGAGAAGATACGACAAGTGTATGTTGCACCTCAACTAGGTGAGCAATTGTGACAGGCGTTGTTGGCCTTGGACTCGACCTTTTGGTCGTGGTTTGATTCCATGTTTAAGAACATGAGGAATGAAATTCCATTTGCATTTGATAATTATAATTGGTTAAACACGAGTCCCTGTGGTTAGTTAAATACTTGCATGGTAGCTTTATACTCTATGTAGTAGAGGTTGTTGTAGCTTATGCATGACATGGATAGGGTTTGGTTGGCATTTGTAGAATGCATTGTCATGGCATTGTAGAATGCATGGATTATAGCATTAGAATAATGCAGGATATATAGCATTAGAATAATGCAGGATATATAGCATTAGAATAATGCATGGTTTATGAACCTAGTAAACAATGAGATGAACGGTTACATGTTAGAGACATGGACATATTGGTAGGGACATACCATCGGACTTTGAGAACAACATGATATTGTTGACATTTAGCGTCTTGGCTATTGAATGTAGTAAACATGACATGACGTGTTTTTGACATAGTGTGAGGTTAAACATTTGTATTTCACTTAGGTGAATAATTAGGTTGACATTTTGACATAATGTTAGATCCTTGGACATTGGTTGGCTATTCCATGTTTTAGACATGATGAACGTATTTCCTATGCTGTTGACTATGCTTGTTCACGCCATTGTGCTCATTCGCACATGCTTGTGAGGGTCGCTCCCCACAAGCCGGCACTCCGGAGTTGGCCTTTCGCGATGTTGATCGCCTGTGTGCAGGTTATATGGGCGCCGAAGTGGATTGCCGTGGGGGAGGCTCATTCTAGCGAGAATGTTGACTACCACGGGGCCATTAGGCACGGCACAAGCCGGGACGTTACCATGTGTAAGTCCCTTGTGGATTGGGTAAAAGCTAAGTAAACTGGACATAGTACATTAGTTGCTTGATACATATACATGTAGTGTATGGACTTAGTAGTGAGTCGCATATCGTGGCATTACTTAGCTTGACCTCTTTTGGATGCATGCAACATAGTTGGACAATTGTATTAGTCATTCTTGCATGGGCATCCGTAGTGGCATTACCCTATACTCATGATGTTTAGTATAGAAGCATGATATTATGATGATAAGAATAGAAAGATTCTTTTTAACCTATAAACATGGCATTAATTTGACATGCATGTAAACCATGAAATTAATTGTTGAGCATATGACAATAGAACATGTTCATGTTCATGTAGATGATTTATTTTATTGGAGGCAAGATAGTTGTAGAACTATCTGTTTAGCATTTTATGTTTTATGCTTTATGTTTCAGTATACTATCTTGCCTCAGTTGACCTAGCGGTGTAATTCGCCACTCTCGGCGGCTTACCCACTGGGAACTATTGTATAATAGTTCTCACCCCCCTGGGGTTTGTTGTTTTTATTTCAGAGCCTTCCGCAGCAGGAGAGGCTTGGGATCGCGGCGAGGGGTTAGCAGCTAGCTAGAGCCTCTACGGTGTTGTTGTAGGCATACCATGGGTTTTCCTTTCATTGTATGTTGAATGAAAGATGTATAGATTTGTTGATTGATCTACTAGTTGAAAAGATGTATAATGCTATTGTATATTTTGAGATTTTAGTTATGTGGATTTTATTTTAGATGTAGAACTATGTTCTCGCTCTGATTACCTTGTTTAGGATGTATACTTTATCCTACTTGATTGTTGTTAGCATAGACGCCTTGTGTACATTGTGTTGTTTGAGGTACACGGCGGGTCTGTGCACGTGCCTGGTAGGCTCCCGCGAGGGCTCGGGGCGTGACAGATTATAGTGGTATCAGAGCCTAGGGTTGAGTCATAGTGGACCTAGCAAACCTTAGGCAGGTTGGACGATAAGGAATAGGAACGTGAGAGACGGGATCTCTTGTGACTTATTGGCGAAAGTATTATGATTGGGTCATTTCTAAAACTTCAAAGGAGTTGGAGTTAGATCGGAGTGAATCACTTCTATACCCTTGGAGGGTCACGTTGGCGGCCGACAACGTGACATCGGGGAATAGTGGGAGTCCACTTCATTACTTTCGCATGATTGGGGTTATAGTCTTGTGTGGGGATGTGTTGGCGTGGGGTGTTTCACCTGCGCATGTTTTGCTTGTTGCAGCTTGAGTGGCGATCGACGCACTCGATGGCAGCCGAGGCAGCCGAGACGGGACTTTTGCATCCTCCGGATTTGGTGAGACCCTGAAGTTGAGAGAGCAACTGGCAAATTCAGCGAGTGTGGAGCGGCGATCATTATGATGTTACTCCAAGTTGAGGCTTTGCGCCGGCAGACGAGAGGATTAAGCAACTGGAGGATTTGTCGATCCAGTTGGCAGTCGACCTCAAGAAATTTTGTGAGAATGCGGATCACACCTTGATAAGGGCGAGAGACGTAGAGACCGTTGGGATGGCAAAGGAAGCTACTACGAGTGGCAAGTCTGATGTAAGAGAACAATCAAGTGATCAAGGAGAAATTTGATCTCGAGAAGGTGGACCTTTAGTAGGATGATAATGGGACGTCGAATCGTCATCAACTATTGTGACGTGTGAGCGGTGGAGCCGCGAGTGCCCGATGATACTCTTGAGTTGAGGCTAGTGCTCTCTTCGTGGCCAGGTGGGCCATTTCCAGTTGGAGTGTTTGAGGAGTTTAATGTCGACGATATTGAGATCGACTTCGTGCGGTTGGCACCGGGTGAATGCATGTCTATTTGACAGGCAGAGGATGATGCAGCGACAATGGAGGTTGTCGCAGCTCGTAGTATTGGATCTTGTTGTTTGTTATGATTGTGGCTTTGGATCGGCTGTTTGCCGAATGCTTGGCAGGGAACTTATCCCTTGATGCTTGCAGATTGAGTGGTCCTGAGTGTTTGGACTTGAGAGTACTGTTCTTGTACTCCGTTAGTTTTGGATGTTTTGTGCGCCAACGAAGTGATTGGCTTTATTTGGCTGAAAGCGTATAGTTCTAATTTGAACTTGGGCTGGCTCTTCGGCTATTTGATTGCCGATGAGTGTGTGAGCCGAGCTGCAGTGCTTTGGGAACCTGGACACAAAATAGTGTTTTCAGGAGGCGGTTCGCTAATTGCGATGATTGTTTCACCTATCCAAGCCTGGTTGTTGGCTGAGTGAGTGGGTGGCCTTTAGGCCAGCACCTTTGGTGAGTGTTGAGAATCCTCAAAGGCGAGGATGTCTCTTGTGAGGGAGTTGCTTGTGCAATCCCGGTTGTGTTGTGAGAGTTGAAGGCTTGGTCTGGAGACCTCTTTCGCCTAGTATTTCCTCTTGTGGAGTGTAGATCTCGTTTGTTTGAGCAGATGGGTCATTTCGACTGTGAGTCGACTATCGTGGACTCGGTAGGGTCACGATGAAGGATATGTACCCGTAGCTGAGATCTGTTGATCTGTTCGATCAAGCTCCATGAATTTTAGTTTTGCTCGAGGGTAGTTGCAATCTGAGTGCTACTCTCGTTGGATCGAGTTCGAGTTTGGGACCGAGGGTAACTTGTTTGCTCGGTGTAGACATTACGAAATTGTCGTGATGTCGTTCGAGCTGTTGATGCTCTTGTGTGTTGTGATGTTTGGCCCTTTTGGGTATCTTGGTCCCTGTGCGCATCGACGACGAGTTGGAAGTCGAGAGGCGATGAAGACCATGAAGATTCCTTGAATGAGGACTGCAAGTGCTTCAAGTGGAAGGCGTGCTGATCTGGTTGTGAGGACTAGCGTCCCTTGGCAGTTGATGCCAAAGTGGTTATGATTGGAGATCTCATGGAAATCAACCATCCATAGTGGATTGAGACAAGCGGATGTGATCGAAGTTCAAACTTTCTAGTTTGATTGGATGTTATGGATATTGGTGGAGAGATTACCTAGTTATCTACTCCCTTTTCTGGACTCACACATTAAGGGATTAAACCTTTTGGGAAGATATGTGTGAGAGGAGTTTCTTGGAACCGTTGGTGTGGTCGATGACCGCCAACCTTGGTTACCCCGAAGGTGGGCTTTTTGTTTTGTAATTGTGTTTCTCTCTACGGATTGAGTTGCACTTTGGTGTAAAATAGAAAGGTAGGATTAACCTTTCAGCAAGTGAGAGAATACAAGATGATTTGCCAAATCGTGATATGGAAAAGATTGCCATGACATTTGCTTGGAAAATGTGGCAATTGTATGCATTGATAGTGGTGTGAAGTGCACCCAGATCTTAATGTTTGGAAATATCTCTATACTCAAGGAAATGAGTTGAAGCTGTGAAAACAGGTTAGAGGCCGATGTACTAGGATTATCGATGAGATGAGATAATTGATGTGATATCTATCCTTTGGATCGGATCATAGGAGTTAGCCTTGATCCCAACCGGTAAATGGTGCAACCGAGATCATGAGTGTTGCGCGGATGAATTCCTGGTGGATTGTCAAAAAGTGTCTTGATGATGGAATTGACAAGTTGCACCGGTGATAGCAGGATTTATGTGATATGCTAAGTGAAGGTTATCTACTTGGTATGGATAGAGGATGATTGCCGGAGTCTCCGGGATTGGATTGTCTCGCTTCTAAGCTAGACGTGATGATTGTTGAGAGATTGTGAATAGGAGTAACTATTCACCTGAGTTGGATTGAGGAAATTTTCGCACAAGTATACCTTGGATTTTGTGCAAGTGTGTAGAACGTCTAGCTCTATCATTTGGAAATGTGGACCTATGGGATGGTTCTCGGTGAGAGATATAATTTTGAGCATCGGAATCTGATAAATTGAGTGTGATACTTGGTAAGAAAATCCAAGAGCTTATGTTTGAGGAATCTAAGTTTCAGATTCTTAGGATTATTTGAGACCCTGAGGCAAATGGGCCTAGTGGCATGTCGAGCTGTTTTACTTCAGATCTACTGAAAGTATATGAAGTGTGTGGACGCTCCGAGTGAGTATTTGAATTCTACCCCGATGGTGGATATCGCCTCATTAGAGCTACACGAAGATCTAAACTTCAAGGAGCATTGTTGTGGATTGGATTTGTGGAATGTAGGAATTCGGGATTATCACTATTCCTACTACAAGATGCTTTGGAGCAACATCTTGGACGCGATGCATGGTGTGAGAGCTGGAGGCTTCACTGCGAGGACGATGTTCTTATCTCCTCTGATTTTGTTGTTTCTTTGTTGTTGTTGATCCGTAGTTTCGCGGACGAAACTCCTTTTTAGGAGGGGAGAATGTAGTACACTGAACTTTTGCAAATTGCGGAGTTCTAGTGTGAGAATAGTGGCTTGTACTATTCTGGAGTTTTGGGTTGAGTTTGGTGAGCTTTGAGGTGTTTTCGTGGCTTAAAAAGGGCGAAAACGGACTCCGGAGAGCAAATTCTGCATAAAGTGCAGAATTTGTACTGCATTCGGGTACTGGAATTGGCATACCGGAATGCACTGCATTCGGGTACTGGAATTGGCATACCGGAATGCACTGCATTCGGGTACTGGAATTGGCATACCGGAATGCACTGCATACCGGTACTGGAATTGGCATACCGGTATGTGATTGCGCAGTTTGCTGGCCGAGGCTCGGATTTTGCAAATTTTGCACAGTATACCGGTATACACATGCGCATACCGGTATACAGTGCTGCAGAATGCATTTTTGTGCAGTTTTGCAATTTTGGCTCTTTGAGGGGGGCCTATGGGGATTTTGTGCATTGGGTTAAGTACCCTTTCACCTTCATTCACAGCCATTGTTGGCTGAGGATGCACTTGGAGAGAAGGTAGGTTTTCTCTCTCTCTCTCTAGATTTTCTTGCTCCCAAACCCTAGAAAAGTGGTTTTGATCTCTTTTTCCTCCATTTTCTTCGTGGATGAGTGTTTCTAGGCCTTGTGGGGAGCTCGGGATGGAGGAGAGGAACTTGTTTGTGGGCTTAGCTTCAACCTAGCATGCTTGAGCTTGGTTGAGAGCTTGATTTGAGGTTAGTAAACTCTCCTACAACCTCTATTTGTGTTTTTGCTTGGATTTTGCTTAGAAAACCTAGTTTCTTGAAAACTAGGGTTTTATTTAGGGTTTTGTGATTGTGAGCTCTTGAGGTGGAATTGATGGGTGTAGAATGTTGTTGTAGGTTAGATTGGAAGATCTCTAACCTCCAATGGGACTTAGAACAAGTTTTACTTGCTCAAGGTAATTTCCACCCATTTACCTCATTGATTTTTGGTGGGTTTCGAAATTGCTTATTCGATGCCCCTAACCCCTTGGAAAATTATCTTAGGGTATGAGAAGCTCGGGGGACAACTTCGTTTCGAAGTACTGCGAGGTTTCGTCGGGTATCCGGTGGGTCTGACCTCACCGAAATGGGTGAACTCCCCCTATGTCTCCTATCTTGTTATAGGATTAATTAGATGCATAATTATGTTAATTATGGCATAATGATAATTGTGATTGCATGAGACATGCAAGTTGTTTATGAAAAATGCATATTTCATATAGTATGGCATTATGAGAATATCATGTATACTAGGGTATTTGCACTAATAGTGTATTGATGCATTAGGAAATGCTAATTAAGTTATGCATGATTGAAATGAGCATCATTTGAGACACTACTTGAGTAGTGGATTAGTGAATTCTCTTTGCATACTAAAGTATGCTTGTATGGAGAAAAGAGAAGATACGACAAGTGTATGTTTTGCACCTCAACTAGGTGAGCAATTGTGACAGGCGTTGTTGGCCTTGGACTCGACCTTTTGGTCGTGGTTTGATTCCATGTTTAAGAACATGAGGAATGAAATTCCATTTGCATTTGATAATTATAATTGGTTAAACACGAGTCCATGTGGTTAGTTAAATACTTGCATGGTAGCTTTATACTCTATGTAGTAGAGGTTGTTGTAGCTTATGCATGACATGGATAGGGTTTGGTTGGCATTTGTAGAATGCATTGTCATGGCATTGTAGAATGCATGGATTATAGCATTAGAATAATGCAGGATATATAGCATTAGAATAATGCATGGTTTATGAACCTAGTAAACAATGAGATGAACGGTTACATGTTAGAGACATGGACATATTGGTAGGGACATACCATCGGACTTTGAGAACAACATGATATTGTTGACATTTAGCGTCTTGGCTATTGAATGTAGTAAACATGACATGACGTGTTTTTGACATAGTGTGAGGTTAAGGTTAAACATTTGTATTTCACTTAGGTGAATAATTAGGTTGACATTTTGACATAATGTTAGATCCTTGGACATTAGTTGGCTATTCCATGTTTTAGACATGATGAACGTATTTCCTATGCTGTTGACTATGCTTGTTCACGCCATTGTGCTCATTCGCACATGCTTGTGAGGGTCGCTCCCCACAAGCCGGCACTCCGGAGTTGGCCTTTCGCGATGTTGATCGCCTGTGTGCAGGTTATATGGGCGCCGAAGTGGATTGCCGTGGGGGAGGCTCATTCTAGCGAGAATGTTGACTACCACGGGGCCATTAGGCACGGCACAAGCCGGGACGTTACCATGTGTAAGTCCCTTGTGGATTGGGTAAAAGCTAAGTAAACTGGACATAGTACATTAGTTGCTTGATACATATACATGTAGTGTATGGACTTAGTAGTGAGTCGCATATCGTGGCATTACTTAGCTTGACCTCTTTTGGATGCATGCAACATAGTTGGACAATTGTATTAGTCATTCTTGCATGGGCATCCGTAGTGGCATTACCCTATACTCATGATGTTTAGTATAGAAGCATGATATTATGATGATAAGAATAGAAAGATTCTTTTTAACCTATAAACATGGCATTAATTTGACATGCATGTAAACCATGAAATTAATTGTTGAGCATATGACAATAGAACATGTTCATGTTCATGTAGATGATTTATTTTATTGGAGGCAAGATAGTTGTAGAACTATCTGTTTAGCATTTTATGTTTTATGCTTTATGTTTCAGTATACTATCTTGCCTCAGTTGACCTAGCGGTGTAATTCGCCACTCTCGGCGGCTTACCCACTGGGAACTATTGTATAATAGTTCTCACCCCCCTGGGGTTTGTTGTTTTTATTTCAGAGCCTTCCGCAGCAGGAGAGGCTTGGGATCGCGGCGAGGGGTTAGCAGCTAGCTAGAGCCTCTACGGTGTTGTTGTAGGCATACCATGGGTTTTCCTTTCATTGTATGTTGAATGAAAGATGTATAGATTTGTTGATTGATCTACTAGTTAAAAAGATGTATAATGCTATTGTATATCTTGAGATTTTAGTTATGTGGATTTTATTTTAGATGTAGAACTATGTTCTCGCTCTGATTACCTTGTTTAGGATGTATACTTTATCCTACTTGATTGTTGTTAGCATAGACGCCTTGTGTACATTGTGTTGTTTGAGGTACACGGCGGGTCTGTGCACGTGCCTGGTAGGCTCCCGCGAGGGCCCGGGGCGTGACAGCACCAA
Source organism: Puya raimondii (assembly GCA_016920855.1). Taxonomy (NCBI): domain Eukaryota; kingdom Viridiplantae; phylum Streptophyta; class Magnoliopsida; order Poales; family Bromeliaceae; genus Puya; species Puya raimondii. Next base: position 19,443,461 of record JABWPP010000049.1, on the reverse strand, counting down.
TCTCACCGGATCAATCACCGTCTCCGTGATGATCTATCGATCGAGAGCATTTAGCAACTAACCACCAATGACACATGTCTCAGATTCTCAACTCTTGAGAATAAGTGTCATCATCCTATTAAATACTTGGACGATTCATGGACACATACACAATATGAATAAAAATAAGAACCCAAACTTATTCATAATATTTTAAATAAAATTCAAATTTATGTCGGCCTGGTTGGCTTCTAGGGCATACATCTAACAATCTCCCACTTGCGCTAAAGCCAATTGACCATATACCTAAACCCCATCTTCTCAAGGTAGGCTTCAGTCTTCTGCTGGCTAAGTGGTTTAGTCAATGGGTCTGCCACGTTATCCGCGGAGTCTACTCTCTGCACCTCGATGTACTTCTTCTCGAGGTAGTCGCATCTAATATGAAACCGCCGCTCGATGTGCTTGGACTTCTGATGAGACCTGGGCTCCTTAGCTCTATACTCTTAGCTCTATACTCTCTCTCTCTAAGCCTAAGTAAAATTTGTAATGAGATACAATCTTGTAAAAGAGAGAAAAAATAGTGTAGAAAGTGGGAGAAGAAGGTGTTGGTGTGAAGACGTGGTACTTGCCCACAAAAGCATCGTATAGTGGAGATCCAACGTTCTCTTGTGTTGAGAAGTGACACATGTCTCAGATTCTCAACTCTTGAGAATAAGTGTCATCATCCTATTAAATACTTGGACGATTCGGACACATACACAATATGAATAAAAATAAGAACCCAAACTTATTCATAATATTTTAAATAAAATTCAAATTTATGTCGGCCTGGTTGGCTTCTAGGGCATACATCTAACAATCTCCCACTTGCGCTAAAGCCAATTGACCATATACCTAAACCCCATCTTCTCAAGGTAGGCTTCAGTCTTCTGCTGGCTAAGTGGTTTAGTCAATGGGTCTGCCACGTTATCCGCGGAGTCTACTCTCTGCACCTCGATGTACTTCTTCTCGAGGTAGTCGCATCTAATATGAAACCGCCGCTCGATGTGCTTGGACTTCTGATGAGACCTGGGCTCCTTAGCTCTATACTCTTAGCTCTATACTCTCTCTCTCTAAGCCTAAGTAAAATTTGTAATGAGATACAATCTTGTAAAAGAGAGAAAAAATAGTGTAGAAAGTGGGAGAAGAAGGTGTTGGTGTGAAGACGTGGTACTTGCCCACAAAAGCATCGTATAGTGGAGATCCAACGTTCTCTTGTGTTGAGAAGTTGGCGGGGACATAGACAAAGTGCCGAATCTCGAAACAAATTGATCGTGTACTTCTTAAGTTTGCATTTCTCCAACCCTTTTACTCCTTGTTTTATTTGGTTCAGGTTTTTAATTTCCTTGATTATTTGTATTTTTATTTTAGAAACCTAATTCATCCCCCCCCCCCCCCCCCCCCCCCCCCCCCCCCCCCCCCCCCCCCTCCTCTTAGGTTGCTATTTCGATCCTCAAAATTCACTGCAAGAAGATTAATTATTCAAGAATTGGATGAAAAATATCCAGAATCTAAAAATGCTGAAATTTCAGTTTATAGATCCATAATCATCCAAAGTTAATTGATCTCACCTGAAATTCCAGCTAGACTGGGATGTGAGCTGAGCTCCACCACCCTCTTCTCCTTCAATTGAACCTAAATTTCAAATTTTGAGGTTTCAATTGAACCCAGGAGACTCCCAAGGTGCCGCTGTGCCTGCTGCCAGCCCAAGACTGTTGTTGCTGCTGTTAGCTTGGCTACAGTTATTGCTTCTACAGCTTTCTGTAGTGGCTGCAGGTGCTGTAGATTAGCCCACAGCTGTGGCCGCAACTGCTGCTCCTTCCTCCAAGTTACTGCTGCAAGATGCAAGTGTTATTACTGCTGCAGCTGGAATTAGCTGCTGTTGCTGGTGGCACAGTAAGTGCCAGCCTACAGGGAGGGAGAAGGAGTAGAGAGGAGAAAAGGAAAAAACAAATAAAGTTATTTTTCAGCTCCAACACCGCAGAGACAAATGTAAAAACCACTCATAATCTCCGTAAAAGAGTCAGGGAGGTTTGAGGATATAAAATCAACATAGGGGCCAATTAGTTAAAAGAAAGAGATCAATTTAACTCTTATTCTCCATATACTAACCTCCCCATCAGCTCTAACAATGTTCCAACTAATAGAGGACGAAGCTAAGTCGCTCCCAATCCATCAAAAACCCAGCTCCTATGAGAATTCAACAAGATTTTACAAAAATCTTAAAGTTGATCAAAATTCAGCTCAAAACCAGCACTACTCACCAAAACAGCAATTAACTTCAATTTACAAGGAATTTGCTGAATAATTCCTTCCTCATGTCCTCAGCTACACTAAGAATGCAATCTTGCAACTCCCCAACAAGGAGGATTTCGAAATTCTTCAAGTTACATAAAAAATCCTGCTACTGGCCCTGCTGCTGGCCTTGCTGTTGTAGTCAGCTAGGGTTGCTTCTGCACCTACTTCAATTGCCAGCTGCTGTAGTTCCTCTCTGGTTGCTACTGTAGTTTGCTGTGGTGGAGGAGAAGAGAAAGGTGAGGACCAATACCCCCAGCAGTGCTGCTGCCCTCCGTTGCTGCCACTACTGCATTATAGTAAGTCTACTGCTGCTGCTGTTATTGCTGCCAGCCTGCTGGCAGCAAGATGGCTTGGCAACCATGCGTAGAGGGAAGGGAAAGCTAGAGAGCATGGGGAGTAGAAGGAGAGAACACTCACTTCACTGTAGAAGCTGAATTCACCTCCTCTCTGCTACATCCTGCACTCTTCTCGAAGGTTTTGGTGACGCAGCCTGCGCAAGAAGAGAGCTCATAGCTGGGAAGGAGTGGAGAGGGGAAAAATAGGAAAGAAAGAGGTTGAGAAGGAGAAGGTGAGTAGGATGAGAGGGATGCTAGTGTTCAGCTGAATACTAAGTGCTAAAAACCCATTTAGGGGTAGTTGGTTGGATAAATTGCACCCATGGCATCAATAGCACACTAACATGCTCCAGCTGAAAGTGAATGTTGTTTCGGAGTTATTTGCGACATCAATTCGCATCCAAATTAATTTCGACTCATCCCGACACTTCTATAGAAGTGACACTTCTATAGAAGTGTCGACGAGTCGCCGAAACTGTTCTCGTTCGGATAGTTAAATTTTCGGAACACAACAGTACAAACCCACCACAAATATAGAAATTTCTCTGTCCACACTGTGATGACTGGGATTTTTCTGTGTAGCTGAATACTCTTTTAATGATGTTTTTATATGTATTTTAATTTTAAAATCGCTCATCAAATTTCAGCGGAAAATGAATTAAAATAAAGTTGTTACGCAATTTTTATTATTCACTTAAGTGAATAGTAACCGGCGTTTCAAATTAGGGCGAAAGAATGATGATGGCTTCAGATGGGTATTGGACACCGTTTCGAGTGATCCAATAGGTCGTTTTCGATGGGCCGACTGTGTTGGAGACAATGGCGCTGACCAATTTTACGTTTGAGGCACGATTTTTGAGAAAAACTATCTTTATCGCAATTTGGGCAATTAATACTTATTATTTTTGCTCTTTAAAAGCTTTCGGCGCTTCGTTTTGCGTGAAACGCACGGGCGTGGACTTTTCTGCGAGAGAAAGGTTGTGGGGAGGGACTCGACCACTTAACTAGGAGTTTGAGGGGTTTTTGTGCCATAATCCTAAAATCTATACTAGTATATATGGTTATTTAGGGTTTCATTAGCCCTAACCCTAACCCTAATATTTTCCCCCTGCCCCTCTTGCCGTCCTGAGGTGCCCTACCATCGCCATCGCCGCGCCGGCCGCCGGCGATCCCTTCTCTCCCTCTTTCTCTCCCTCTCTCTCTCTCTCTATTATTATCATATTTGGAGAGGAGGCCCGAGCCCTTCCCCTAAGCCGCCGCCGCGCAGCGCCGCCCTAGTCCACCTCCGCCGGTCCCGGGAGGACCCCCAGCACCATCGCTATCCTCCCCAAGCCCCCGGAGAGATTGTGCGCACCCGCCCTAGCCGCGACCTATCCTTGGGCCGCAGCGTCGCCGCCGCGCCACCGCAGTCTTCGGTCGCCAGCCGGGGGTGCCGACCGCCTCCCCGGGGTGCGGCGACCTCCCTGTGGCCAGAGCTTGCCCCGGCATGCTATCAGCTGCCGCCGCCGTGCTGCTCTAGCTCTGCCCGGGCTCGGTTCTAGGGCTGCTTTGGGCTAAACCTCTTGTTTCGGCCAGCTGAGACTTCACCGATCATCCGAAGCATGAGCACAGCATTTGTGGGACCCCGAGGAGTACTGTGCTCACCTCCGTTGCGGTCAATGAAGCCTCGGTGCGCGTATCAGACTCGGCCGCTCCCGGGACATCATTGTTGGAGTGTTCTTTCGCTGTTTTGAGGCTCCTTGGTCGTCGGGTGCGCTCCGGACAGCAAGCACGAGTCTCGTAGCATAGAGATGATTCAAATCAATAGGTTGGTTGGGTCTGTTACGACACGGATCGTGGTAACGAGCCTTTAACCCACTTTATGTTATTGATCGAATAGTAATATTTAATGTAGATGTATTATTTGTGCGTTTGATGCTTCGAGAACCCTATGCACTGCCCCGGACAGCACGTAATCGCTGTCGGTGACCTCTTGACCGATCGTCAAAAGGTCCGGGAGCCGTTGTGGAGTTAAAATGAGGTTCCACGACGTCGTTTGGGGGAAATTCACCGATCGGACGCGGTTTAAGTGGTGGTTTTTGTATTCTAGCATTGTGGATACCTTAAGAACCCCACTAGTGCTACTGCCACCCTCGAAGTTCAGAGGTGGTAGATTAGCGACGAGAGGGTTTCAGAGCCAAATTCAGCGATTTCGGAAACCTGGTTCGGTAGATTCTGCATAGTTGAACCTATAGTATTTAATGAGGGTTGTTGCTGCCCGGGCACTCGTTTTGGTGCGTTTGGGGACAGCGGATAGTTACGGTGGGAATCAGGGAACTTCCGGAGTAGTTTGAGGGTTTCGGAGGCATTTCGGTGAGTTTCCGGAATTTCCGGCGATTGTTAAGGGATCGGTTTTTGTAAACGTTCCGTCCCGCGTTAAGAGTCTTGATTGGTTTAGTTTGGTTCTTGTGAGGGTAGAACTTCACATAGTGGATCTTTCATAGGTCCGACAGATGGTTCCGTGCTCTCTGAACCGCGAGACGCATGGTAGTACAGGTGGGTGCTTCGAGCTGGTAGTTGGTGAGATCGTTCATCACTATGCCCTATCTCTACATATCAGCATTACTCGTCTCTACATATCGGCATTACTTCGTTTACTATTCGCATATCTATACTTCATTATTTGCATAGAAATAGTTGTTCGTAGACATGTAGAGCAAGCTAGTTTTTATTGACTATCTGCGGACCTTTTGGTCCAGGCAACACAGCGACTCTTTCGTCGTGTGTTTCGATCTGGTTGATCAGGATTCGGCGTCTATACGCCCTAGCATCTGGCTTCGGCCAAGACATCGGCTTATGCCAAGTTTGTGTTGAGCATATCGCATGACTTCGTCACAGCACTTGGGTGTATTCATTGACACCAGGTCGGTTTGGCCACCGACCAGGAGTGTACTTATCAGGATGGGTCGTCCAGCTGGGCGCATGAATCAGGTCGGTGCAGGATAGTGACAGGCAACGCCTGAGGTCGACGGACCAATATGGCAGGCACCAGATTGGATTTGATTTGGATTACTTACCCTTGAGGCATATACTGCATGGTACTTCATTTACAGTAGCGACTTTTATTACTTGCTCGTTATCATATCTGTTATCATAGCTACTGTAGTTCTCTTTCGTATCATGGCACTTGTATTGGTTTCTACCTCTTTTGTTTTTCAGTGATTATGGTTTGCCTTCGTGGCTCTGTCGTACCCACTAGGATACCTCGTTCTGGTTTCTCACACCTTTCTTCCCCAGGTGGCATGGGCGAGGAGGCAGATCACGGTGCAACGGGAGAACGTCCTAGCTAGATCGCATTAGCGGTCCCTACTTGGTTTATTTCCTTTTACTGCACTTAGTAGTTTACATAAATAAATGGTTCAGTTAGATGATCAATTATTATTGCATGAATAATAATCTTGGACTTGTACGAATTTGGGATTTCAATTATGCATGTACTCGGAGTTTTTCTGGATTTTTAATATTCCGGTTAATGGAATCATGTTGCCTAGTTTTCTACCCCTCGTGGTAGTCGGTTTTCAAAAGATTGAGTTTCCATGTGGGAAACAGTTTTCATAAGAGTTTTGAATGGTTTTCGATTGATGATTATTTAGATTTTAAAAAACAAAGCTTCCGAGTGGGGAGCACTTTTAAATAGGATGATTGTTGTATTGTGCATCGCATCATCCAGCGCCTAAGGAGTGCTTAGAGGCATGCATCATTCCTAAGGATGGTTAGCTGTATGGGAATGTATCACATTGATTGTTTGTGGATTTCGTGAATGTAGGTTGTGAGTTGTGATCCTGTATATTGATGTATAAATGGTACGCCGTACAAATACAGAGGAGACTCTGTCCGTGTGGGCAGAGGAACTTGTATTTGTGGCGGGTCTGGACAGAGGAACTTTCAGCCAGGCTGTTTCAAAAAAAAATTGGCACGTCTTTCGCAAACTCTGATTTCTAAAGCAGTATTGTTTTACACAAAGGCTCTTCTCAATTAGGCCCCAGGGCGTGACACACGCAGACAGAGTCTCCTCTGTATTTGCACGGCATACCAGCCATTTACAACACCATACCATAAAACACACAATCCACACTCACACCAAACAGTACATCATATAGCCATATGCATATGCACATACAGCTAACCAGTCCTTAAAGAGATGATGCATACTCTACGCACTCCTTAGGCGACGGATGATGCGAAATGTACAATACAACAATCATTCTATCTTTTGAAATTATTTTATATCCGAAAACTTTATTTTGTGAACCCTAAGTATTCGAAAAAGCCGAAAGACCATGTGAAAGTCGTTTTGAAAATTGTTTCCCATATGAAAATCTTGCATTTTGAAAACTAACTACCACGAGCAGTAGAAAACCTTCTTGCCATAGAAAAACTAAGAAACCAAAGCAATAACTGTAAAGCCGAAACTGTTGCCACATTGGATCAAACCGTACTGAAGCCTTATTGATCAAAACCGTTTTAAAATCGTAAGCCGATATTGTATCTGTAGTACACCGAACTTCTACAAATTGGGAAGTACTTGTGGAATGTAGCCAAATAGGACCATCTAAATGGTTTTGGCAAGGTTTGGGACTTATACAAGTGTTTTCGGCGCAAATGAGGCGCGGAAACGGACTTCGAAAAGTCAAAACTGCCAAACTTGTGAAAGTCTGCAGTGGATTCCGGTATGGATGTGTCCATACCGGTACTGAAGTGATTAGTTCCGGTGTGGGGAGTGACATACCGGAATGCGATGGCAGAATCTGGAAATCCAGCTCTCGGGTTTTGCGAAATTCCTCGTGGTATACCGGAACTAACGCCCGTATACCGGTACGCCAACCCGGATACCGGAATGCAGTTATGCAGAATGCTGATTTCGAGGGGTAAATTGGTAATTTCAGTGGGGAGCTTGTATAAAGGGGAACCTTTCCCCTTTCTCCTCTGAAAACACACACACACACGCAGGGAGAGAGGGAGAGAGAGAAGCTCCTCTCTCTCACTTCTTCTTCTTCATCTTCTTCTCCTCCAAAGTTGGAGATCTTAGTGGAGATCAAGCTTGGGAAGCTTGGAGGAGTGGAGAATCGAGCTCGTGCATGCATGGTGGCTTGGTGAGCTCGCGGATTCGAGGTGAGTCCTTGGATTTGGTAGTTAGGGTTTCGGATTTGGGCTAAGAAATGAGATTTCGGAGACCCTTGGCTAATCTAAACTACAAATTTGTAGAGATTAGTAAGAGATTTTGGGTTTTGCCATGAGTTTTGGGAAACCCTAGGTTGAAAGAGGGATTTTCTTGTGGAGGGTTTTTAAAATATTTTAACCCTTTAGAACCCTAGTTGGGGGTTAGTAGAACATGTGGGACAACTCCATTTTGAATGATTCCAAGAGATGAGATCGTTATGAGTTCGACTCGGATTAACGAATCCTTCATGTGTGATTAGGACAAAGAGCTTGAAGACCAAGCTTGAGGCCAAGGAAAAGAGCCCGATTGCAAGTGTCTACAAGCAATCGAAAGAGTGTGAGGTGGGTTTGTGTTGACCGAAGTGATTAGGTCACTTCCATGTCGAAAGAGTAAAGTATATTTTATTTTACTTGATGCATGCAATGGTAGGTTAATTGGTAAGTGGTATATATGAATGTGTAGATCATATGATGTTAATACCATTAACTACCATAGATTGGAATTGTAGGCATGTGGAACACATAGATACGAATGGACATGTGTATGCCTAGGTGTGGACATAGCGGTGAGCTAGTTTTCTCTATATGCTAGAGAACTTGACATGTGGTTAAACAAGGGCTAGAGGCTATGTAAAGTTGGAAATCCTAGCTGTGGACAACTAGGGTAAGAAAGAACCATAATGTGCATGTTGGCATTAGATGTATATCAAAGTGATTTGAGCCATGGGCTCACCTTGCATGTAAAAGAATCCAAGTATTTCATAATAATATATATACTTGTGAGGTGATGTATGTGATGGTACTTAACCTAGTGTTATTAAACATAGGTTAGAATGTGATGGTACTTAACCTAGTGTTATTAAACATAGGTTGGAATGTGATGGTACTTAACCTAGTGTTATTAAACATAGGTTGGAATGTGATGGTACTTAACCTAGTGTTATTAAACATAGGTTGGAATGTGATGGTAATGAGCCTAGTGTTATTGAACATAGGTTGGAATGTGTAATGAACCTAGTGTTATTGAACATAGGTTGGAATATGTAATGAACCTAGTGTCATTGAACATAGGTTGGAATGTGTAGTGAACCTAGTGTCATTGGACATAGGTTGGAAAACATAGTGGTAGGTTGACCACTTGGACACGAGAACATGAACCTAGAAGAGGTTGATAACATAGGGTAATGATGAACCCTTGAGATGTGGAAAGTGGATTCCGGAATCCCAGAACTGGCGACTTGTAATCTTGGTATCAGCTGGTGGGTGCGACGATTTCGCCGCCAAGGGGCTGGATACCTGTGGCGAGTGCGACGGTTCGCCGCCCGGTAATCAAAGCCATTGTTCGGCGAGTGCGACGATTCACCGCCAGGTGACTGAGGGCATTGTTTGGCGTGTGCGACGATTTCTGTCACGCCCCGGGTTACCTCTTCCCAGGCGCATGACGAGATCCGCCGCATACACAGTATCTCTACCATGTATACGAAGCGAAAACAACAACAATCAACATAAAGAGCTAAAGGTATCAACAGAGCTGCTATATAATATATCAAAAGATCACTGTACATACATCATCCATAAGCATAATACAACTCTCATATACAATACTGATATCACAATCTCACTGTATGTACAGACTCATAACCAACTACCAAAATGGGGTATACCTCTAACCAAGTATCTGGGGAATGCTCTACCCGACGGTCTCCTTTCCACGCTCAGTATGCACGACTGGGGAAGAAGACTCTGCAAAAAGATGTCACCAATGGGTGTGAGAACTACTATCAATCAAGTAGTCCTCAGTGGGTACCGCCACCAGCCTCAGCGGTCTGCCCACTAAGTCCTCAATCTCAAGAGATATATATAGAGCAATAAAAGAGTAGGAGATATACTACCACTACTATGTACAAAGCTCAACTGTCAGTATGAATACCAAAGAACTGAATATACCGAATGAGGACTATCATACACAATACAATACCTGCGAACCAGCTAGTACAGGAAACACCATCTGTACCTAGCTCTCGCCATAATACCTCTCAATGTAATACCATACCTCACAACACGATACCTGCGGCCTGATCATGCTCAACCCTACAGGGAGCTGCTCAACCCTCCAGGGAGCCGACTAGTACAGGAAGCCCGTCTGTAACTAGCCCCTCGTACAACCCTCTGTACGGAACATGCCAACTCTAGAGTGGTACTCGTGGGAGCGACCCAACCGAGCAAAGTAAACCCAAGTAACCGCCAAGCACCCGCAGGTATATGATCGACACGACTGGGTCAACAAAGGATCATGTGCCCTCGGCACCTCAAAGAATAGTCAACAAGTAAGACCCAATCCACTGTGCTCTTGGCACCACAAAGGATAATCAACAAGTATGACCCAATCCATACTCTCACAAAGTACCCCGTGCCCTCGGCACAATCAATGCTCCAGTGCTCACAATCAATCTCAACTCTATCACACAAGAGGAGGCTCTCGACTCTACCACAAAGAGGAGGTACAACAACATAGCACGAGCCACACATGATCACCTACACTACATGCACAACAACTGGTACAAGGAATCAACAGAATAGGTGTAGGTCCAATCATGCAACAAGGATACAAAGAAATGCATGCTCATATACATATCATTAGCACATCTAAGATCATAACATGCCCATGCGGTCTATAGATCTGTCTCACCCTAACATGGCATCTCTAACATAATCTTAGCATGGCATACTATCATAATCCCAATATCATAATCCAATATCCACATATCATAATCCAATCATGCTAACATAATCCAAACAACATCATATCATATGAGATAAAACACGTAGGAGGAAGTCCACTGAATCTGGCAAACATCAACCCACCTGAAAAGCTAATCCAACCACGGTGGGGAAAGAACAGTATCCTCAGATCCAACCCTCCAGATATCGCACTCCGGCAGCACCCCGATCTGTCTAAACCTCCAAGGAAACTGCTATCTCCAGCAGAATAACGGCTCGACACTAGATCAGATCAGCAGAGTAAAAGAGAGCAAGCAGGGTTACAAACTATGCCAACACATGGCCCTAAAACCCACTTTCTCTCTCTAGAAAATAGGATCACGAAGTGGGAAATAAGCCAAAGTGACCAGGGACTCACCTATTTATAGGCTGCCAAGATCCCACTTTCGGGCGCCCACTTCTCAACTTCCGGGCGTCCGGAAATCCTGCCGTACAGGTGTCGTCGTGCGGTCAAGCGGTCGGTCGGCGGTCAGCAGGCGGTGGGGCGGTGTGTCTCCGGCGATCGACACGTGTCCTGCGTCGCGACACGTGGCACTCCACGTCAACAGCTCAAACCGGATCCTCGTCCGGGCGTCCGAATCATGCGTCCAGACCCGATCTCCGTCGGCCACAACCGGATCGTCCACAAAGTGCAACGAGGTCCACTTCTTTCGGGCGTCCACTTCGCCACTTCCGGGCGCCCGAATCCCGCCAAGTCCAGAAACCCTAAATCTCAAAATTCCCGAGTACTACATTCTCCCCTCCTTAAAATAGTTTCGTCCTCGAAACTAAAGTACTCTCCTCAAGATATAAATAGGTGGGGATAAGATCTCTGCATAACGGTCTCTAACTCCCAAGTAGCCTCTCTATCATCATGAAAATCCCACTGTACCTTAACATAAGGTATGATCCGATTACGCAATTCCCTCGTCTCACGAGCAAGAATCCGTATCGGTCGCTCCTCGTAATGCAAATCCTCAGTAAGCTCCAGTGGAGAAAAATCAATCACATGGGAAGGATCGTGCATGTATCTCCTCAGAACAGATACATGAAAAACATCATGCACTCCTTCAAGTCGAGGCGGAAGGGCTATCCGATAAGCCACGGGTCCAACTCTCTCCAAAACCTCAAAAGGACCAATAAATCGCGGACTAAGCTTTCCGCGAATCCCAAATCTCCGTATGCCCTTCGATGGTGAGACCTTCAAGAAAACATGATCACCAATACTAAACTCCAGATCGCGCCTCCGAGTATCAGCATAACTCTTTTGCCTGCTCTGAGCCGTCTCAATATGCCGCCGTATCACTTTCACTTTCTCCTCGGCTTCAAGCAAAAGGTCTGGACCCAACGTCTTCCTTTCGCCAACATCATCCCAAAACAAAGGCGATCGACATTTGCGTCCATACAACGCTTCAAACGGAGCCATCTTAATGCTCGCCTGATAGCTATTGTTGTACGCAAACTCTACCAATCTCAGATGTCGATCCCAACCTCCACCAAAATCCAAGACACAAGCTCTCAACATATCCTCGAGTGTCTGTATAGTGCGCTCGGACTGACCATCAGTCTGGGGATGAAATGCCGTGCTAAATCGAAGCTGAGTCCCCAAAGCTGTCTGTAAACTCCTCCAGAAATGGGAAACAAATCTCGAGTCTCTATCAGATACTATTGAGATTGGCACTCCATGCAATCTCAATATCTCATCTAGATAAAGCTGCGCAAGTCGCTCACGTGACCAAGTAATCTGCATAGGCAGGAAATGAGCAGACTTCGTCAGCCTATCAACAATCACCCAAATGGTATCATAGCCGTTCGAAGTCCTCGGCAGTCCAACAACGAAATCCATCGTAATATGATCCCACTTCCACTCAGGTATTGGAAGACTCTGTAGCTTACCAGCTGGTACACGATGTTCAGCCTTAACTTGCTGACATGTCAAACATTGCGCTACAGTTCTACCAATATCCCGCTTCATACCATTCCACCAGAAGTGAGTCTTCAGATCCTGATACATCTTTGTCCCTCCAGGATGTACAGAATAAGGAGAATAATGAGCTTCCTTCAATATCTCTTCTCGAATCTCCAGATCCGCTGGTACACACAGTCGTCCTCTATAACGAAGAGTCTCAACATCATCACAAGAAAAACCTTCAAGTTTACCACTCTTCAATTGATCTCGAACTTTCAACAAATAAGGATCTATACTCTGTTTCTCTCGAATCCTATCCAACAGAGTGGGCTGAATGACTAAGGTCATCAACCTCGCCGTCATCCCAGAAGTAACTACCTCAAGAGATAACCTCCGCATCTCCTCAACTAGGACAGGCTGTTGAGTAATACACAAACTCAAAGTCGCCACAGCCTTCCTACTCAAAGCATCGGCAACAACGTTCGCCTTACCGGGATGATACAGAATAGAGATGTCATAATCCTTCAATAATTCTAACCATCTCCGTTGCCGTAGATTCAACTCTTTCTGTGTAAACAGATACTTGAGACTCTTGTGATCTGTATACACTTCACAATGCTCACCATAAAGATAGTGACGCCATAGCTTCAGAGCAAAGACTACCGCCGCCAACTCCAGATCATGAGTGGGGTAGTTCTTTTCATATTCCTTTAATTGTCTTGAAGCATATGCAATCACTCTACCATGCTGCATCAGTACGCATCCCAAGCTACTATGCGAAGCATCACTATAAATAACGAATCCTTCGCCCATCACAGGTAGTGCAAGAATAGGGGCTGTCATCAATCTCTGCTTAAGTTCATTAAAGCATTCTTGGCACTCCTCACTCCAAACATAGTTAACCCCTTTCCTGGTTAACCGAGTAAGTGGTGTAGAGAGTTTCGCAAAGCTCTCTACGAATCGACGATAATACCCGGCTAGACCAAGAAAACTCCGAACCTCAGATATAGTCGTCGGTCTAGGCCAATCACGAATTGCCTCAATCTTCTTAGGATCAACAGCTACTCCCGAAGCTGAAATCACATGGCCTAAAAAGGCTACCTCTCTCAACCAAAACTCACACTTCTTCAGCTTTGCATACAACTTCTTTTCTCGCAAGAGTTGTAGCACTAATCTCAAATGCTCCTCATGCTCCGCATCATCACGGGAGTAAATCAAAATATCATCGATAAAGACTACCACAAACTTGTCCAAGAAAGACTTAAAAACTCGGTTCATCATATCCATAAATGCAGCAGGGGCATTAGTCAACCCAAACGGCATGACTGTAAACTCATAATGCCCATACCGAGTTCTAAAAGCTGTCTTAGAAATATCCTCGGCCTTCACCTTCAACTGGTGGTAACCGGACTGAAGATCAATCTTAGAAAAGACACACGCTCCCTGCAATTGATCGAACAGGTCATCGATACGTGGGAGGGGGTATCTATTCTTGATGGTCACTTTGTTCAATTCTCGATAATCCACACACAATCTAAGTGAACCATCCTTCTTCTTCACAAATAGTACAGGCGCTCCCCAGGGCGACACACTGGGTCTAATAAAACCTTTATCCATCAAATCTTGCAATTGCGCCTTCAACTCTCTCAACTCAGCTGGTGCCATTCTATAGGGTGTCTTCGAGATTGGCGCGGTTCCTGGTACCACATCAATCACGAATTCAATCTCCCTATCAGGAGGCATCGAGGATAACTCAGAAGGAAAAACATCTGGAAACTCACGGACAATCGAAATATCCTCGAGTCCTAGTACAACAGTAGGCACCTCAGTCACTGTTGCGAAATAGGCCATACAACCACTACTCAACATCTGTCTGGCCTTAGCAGAAGAAATCGTCACTGCGAACAGTGAACTCTTACAACCCTCATAAATGAATTTCTCTGTCCAGGCTCACAAAAGGTCACCGTCTTAGATCCACAATCGATAATAGCAAAGTATCGAGATAACCAATCCATGCCTAGGATTACATCAAAATCCTGTAATTGTCTCAATACCAATAAATCGGCAGGCATAATCCAAGGCCCTACTTGCACAGGACATCCTAAACAACCATGCGTTACTTGCAAACTATGGTCAGGTACCCGCACCTCCTGTGCCTGGGGTAACAACCCTATCTCTAAACCATGATGCAATGCAAATGTGCTACTAACAAAGGAATGCGATGCACCAGTATCGAATAAAGTACGCGATCTAATGCCACAAATCAAAATAATACCTGCCACCACTCGATCAGCTATCGAGGGATCCTCAATCTGAGCGGCATAAACTCGCCCGCTCGCCGGTGGCTGGCGTCGATCCTGCTGTCGTGGCATAGAAGATCGCTCCTGAGAAAATACCGGGGAAGCTCCAGAATACTGCGGTGGGGTAAAGGGTACAGACGCCATAGAAGGGGCTGCTACAAGTCTGGGGCATGCCCTCCTTATGTGTCCTACCTTCCCACACTCAAAACATCGACCCTCTCGTCGATCACAAAGATAAGCAAAATGAGGTCCTCCACAAATCGCACATCGGGGAGGTCCCCTCGATTGCTGCTGCTGTGGTCGCTGCTGGCGATATCCTCCAGACTGTTGGCGACTATAAGATCCACGTTTCTGAAAACGCGATTGCTGGGGAGGTCTAGGCGGTCGTCTGCTACTCGACTGCCCTCCATCATCAGGTGCCGGGCGTTTCCTCTCCTGACCCTGAGCTGGGTCCACATGCTGTCCTCTCGTCACAAATGCCCCTCGCTCTACCCATAGAGACTGCTCAATAGTGGCATCCAAGGTCTGAAGTCTCTGCGAGTGGACAAATGGAAAGATCTCGGGTCTCAAACCCTTCTCATAAAGATAGACCTTCTGAATCTCATCTCGCGCTGCTGAGGGAACACAGTTGAGCAACCTAGTAAATTCCCTCGCATACTCCTGCACCGAGCGATTCCCTTGCTTCAGGTTCTTCAGATCCTCTTCTATCTTCATCTTCACACTACTCGGAAAATACGCTCCATACATGATCCCCCGAAACTCGCTCCAAGACATCTGTAGAGGATTCAAGGACCTATGATCACGGGTCCTCCTCCACCAGACATGTGCATCACCAGATAAACAATGCACTGCCATATGCACCTGCTCCCGTGCTGGCACAAACAAGTCCTCGAACAACTTCTCCATTTCACATATCCAGGCTTCTACCACCCACGGCTCTATACTACTACCATTGAATCGCGGTGGATCAAACCTACAGAAGCGAGCTAATCTATCCGCCATCCGCTCCTGCTCCTCTTCAGAAAGCACTTGACTAGGCTGAGTACTTCCTTCTCCTGGCTGCGATGTAGTTGGGGTCGTTGCCGCCTGAGGTTCCATAGTTCGAGGCGTAGAGAAAGCATCGCACATCTTCTGCAACAAGGCACTCTGCTGCCTTCCAACTGCAGCTATGTCTGCTAGCTGCTCCTGCAGAGCGGGCCGTTCACTAGGTCCCGTCTGCTCAGGCATATCCGAAGGCGTCGGATGTGCTCGCGTCGATGGTCGTCGAGGAGGCATAGTAACAACCTGCAACAGAATACCTGATTAGGACCACAATCAACTCACGACCCAATCTAGCGAAAGTCTAGAAGGACACTTCTTTTCTTCTCAGATTATTATGTCGTCTGCAGCCAACATAATTCATTCGATAAGAGAAGGCATAATCCCTCAATCACTCTTCCTACACAAGGAAGGATTCAAAACCCAATCTATGACTTCCGCAATCGATCACGTCTCTCACGTCTTTCTTAGGTCTGTTTATCTTAGGTTTCCTAGGCCCTCATGACCTATTCCTAAGCTCTGATACCAACTTAATCTGTCACGCCCCGGGTTACCTCTTCCCAGGCGCATGACGAGATCCGCCGCATACATAGTATCTCTACCATGTATACGAAGCGAAAACAACAACAATCAACATAAAGAGCTAAAGGTATCAACAGAGCTGCTATATATAATATCAAAAGATCACTGTACATACATCATCCATAAGCATAATACAACTCTCATATACAATACTGATATCACCATCTCACTGTATGTACAGACTCATAACCAACTACCAAAATGGGGTATACCTCTAGCCAAGTATCTGGGGAATGCTCTACCCAACGGTCTCCTTTCCACGCTCAGTATGCACGACTAGGGAAGAAGATTCTGCAAAAAGATGTCACCAATGGGTGTGAGAACTACTATCAATCAAGTAGTCCTCAGTGGGTACCGCCACCAGCCTCAGCGGTCTGCCCACTAAGTCCTCAATCTCAAGAGATATATATAGAGCAATAAAAGAGTAGGAGATATACTACCACTACTATGTACAAAGCTCAACTGTTAGTATGAATACCAAAGAACTGAATATACCGAATGAGGACTATCATACACAATACAATACCTGCGAACCAGCTAGTACAGGAAACACCATCTGTACCTAGCTCTCGCCATAATACCTCTCAATGTAATACCATACCTCACAACACGATACCTGCGGCCTGATCATGCTCAACCCTACAGGGAGCTGCTCAACCCTCCAGGGAGCCGACTAGTACAGGAAGCCCGTCTGTAACTAGCCCCTCGTACAACCCTCTGTACGGAACATGCCAACTCTAGAGTGGTACTCGTGGGAGCGACCCAACCGAGCAAAGTAAACCCAAGTAACCGCCAAGCACCCGCAGGTATATGATCGACACGACTGGGTCAACAAAGGATCATGTGCCCTCGGCACCTCAAAGAATAGTCAACAAGTAAGACCCAATCCACTGTGCTCTTGGCACCACAAAGGATAATCAACAAGTATGACCCAATCCATACTCTCACAAAGTACCCCCCCCCCACCCCGTGCCCTCGGCACAATCAATGCTCCAGTGCTCACAATCAATCTCAACTCTATCACACAAGAGGAGGCTCTCGACTCTACCACAAAGAGGAGGTACAACAACATAGCACGAGCCACACATGATCACCTACACTACATGCACAACAACTGGTACAAGGAATCAACAGAATAGGTGTAGGTCCAATCATGCAACAAGGATACAAAGAAATGCATGCTCATATACATATCATTAGCACATCTAAGATCATAACATGCCCATGCGGTCTATAGATCAGTCTCACCCTAACATGGCATCTCTAACATAATCTTAGCATGGCATACTATCATAATCCCAATATCATAATCCAATATCCACATATCATAATCCAATCATGCTAACATAATCCAAACAACATCATATCATATGAGATAAAACACGTAGGAGGAAGTCCACTGAATCTGGCAAACATCAACCCACCTGAAAAGCTAATCCAACCACGGTGGGGAAAGAACAGTATCCTCAGATCCAACCCTCCAGATATCGCACTCCGGCAGCACCCCGATCTGTCTAAACCTCCAAGGAAACTGCTATCTCCAGCAGAATAACGGCTCGACACTAGATCAGATCAGCAGAGTAAAAGAGAGCAAGCAGGGTTACAAACTATGCCAACACATGGCCCTAAAACCCACTTTCTCTCTCTAGAAAACAGGATCACGAAGTGGGAAATAAGCCAAAGTGACCAGGGACTCACCTATTTATAGGCTGCCAAGATCCCACTTTCGGGCGCCCACTTCTCAACTTCCGGGCGTCCGGAAATCCTGCCGTACAGGTGTCGTCGTGCGGTCAAGCGGTCGGTCGGCGGTCAGCAGGCGGTGGGGCGGTGTGTCTCCGGCGATCGACACGTGTCCTGCGTCGCGACACGTGGCACTCCACGTCAACAGCTCAAACCGGATCCTCGTCCGGGCGTCCGAATCATGCGTCCAGACCCGATCTCCGTCGGCCACAACCGGATCGTCCACAAAGTGCAACGGGGTCCACTTCTTTCGGGCGTCCACTTCGCCACTTCCGGGCGCCCGAATCCCGCCAAGTCCAGAAACCCTAAATCTCAAAATTCCCGAGTACTACAATTTCGCCGCCAAGTGGTAAAGTCATGTTGGCCGGTGGCCCAAGGATGTTTGACTCAAGAGTGAGTCGGTGAAGGTTTGACTAAAATAAGTAAACCTTAGTTGGGCGGTGGCCCAAGGATGTTTGACTCTAGAGTGAATCGGGTAAGGTTTGACTAAAGTAAGTAAACCTTAGTTGGGCGGTGGCCCAAGGATGTTTGACTCAAGAGTGAGTCGATGAAGGTTTGACTAAAGTAAGTAAACCTTAGTTGGGCGGTGGCCCAAGGATGTTTGACTCTAGAGTGAGTCGGGTAAGGTTTGACTAAAGTAAGTAAACCTTAGGAGGGTGGTAACCCGTTAATGATTGACTCGAGAGTGAGTCATGTACGGCTTAGCTAAGGTAAGTGAACCTTAGGAGCAGGTTGATTATGAAATAGGTAGTGGAATAGCAGTAAAAAAATATATTGCATGGATTTCATTATCGCATTTGTTGAAGTATAAGCATGTTTACTTTTTGCACATAGTAGAGTTATATGCTTACAGGTTATGTATATGTATTAACCCATGCTTATATGCTTCCTTTGGACCTGGTGGGTCGAGCTCCTCTCTTGGGTGGCCTTACCCACTGGGAACTATTTTATATAGTTCTCATCCCACTATTTTTCAGGTCCACACGTGAGCGGCGCGGCGGCGCGAGGGAAGGGCGTAGCTCAATAGTTAGCGTCCTACCACTGTGACCAGAATAGATGTACCCTCTACTGTGTAGTTTAGGGGTATCGGAATGAAAGGAAACGTAATAACAATTCGATTGTATTTGGAAAGAATGAACAAAGACGAAAAAAATGTAATGTGTGGATGTATTGCGAATACTTGTAATAGCATAGTAGTTTATGATCCTTTCCTTATGTAATCTTTGTATGAATTCTGTTCCTATTTGGAACCTCTTGAATTGTACTGGTTGTGACGCCTTGGACGTACAGGGGAAACTCTGTCCGTTCGGCGGATCTGGGTCATGCGCCCGTGCGGTTTGTCCTTCCACCTACTTGGTGCTAAAGCGCGGCGGGGCGTGACAGATTAAGGTGGTATCAGAGCGTAGAAACGGTCTAGGTGGACCCAAGAAATTCTAGGATGGAAAAGACCCTAGGAGTGTAAGCTCGTGAGAGACGAGGACTTGTGATGTGCGGCGAAAGATGAATCGATTGGGTCGTGTATTGGTTATGCCTCTAATAGGATGTTAGAGGTAGATTTAAGGCGTGGTTTATTCTCAGCTAAGTGTGTTCCTGTTGGCGCGCGACAACATGAACCCAAGGGATGAGAATAGGCGCCCTTGTGTGACTTTCGCCTAATTTGTGTCCGTAATTTGGATCATGTTTGTACTTGGCCTGGAAGGTCGAGGATGTTGACGGAAGTTGTCGTGTTTCAGGATACGATGGCGTCACGTGGGCGATCTCCGACGAGATCAACACGGGATGGACCTAGTGGGGCCCCTGTGCAATCTGGGGCAAGTGGAGACCCGGAGCTTCGTGAACAGTTGGCCACACTCGTTGGAGTGGTGCAACAACAAGCTGACATGGCACAGCGACAGCAGGAGACTGTCGTGCGCCAGGAGGAGCGGATCAGGAGACTCCACGAGATCGTGGAGCGAGTAGCACATCGTGTACCATCAGGAGCCGCAGCGGGTACCTCGCAAGTAGATGCTGGTGCCTGGGCCATTGATTCTGCGGAATTGGAAGTGGAGAGGGAGCGGGCTTTAGCTGCCCTCATGACTTTCAAGGGATTCAATCCGCTTACCTTCGACGGGAAAGAAATGGACCCGTGGACCGTAGAAACGTGGATCAATTCTATGGAGTCCCTGTTTGAGGACTTGTACACCTTGGAGCGGGACAATGTGCATTTTGCCGCACACTGCTTGCAAGGGTCGGCAAAGGCGTGGTGGAAGGGAGTCCGGTGAGACCGCTCTTCTAATCTTTCTTCTGTGACTTGGGAAGAATTTTGAGGACTGGTGTTCTCTGCCTACTTCCCTGATAGTGAGAAGAGAAAGCTTCAGAAAAAGTTCAGAAAGCTGAAGCAAGGTGATTGCTCGGTGAGAGAGTACGAGAGAGAGTTCTCTCGCATTGTAAATTGTATCCCTTATGTGATACGGGATGACAAGGACAAAGCTGATTGTTTCGTGCGCGGACTTCGGCTTGAGATCTTTAAGGTTGTGCATCCCTTCAAGCTGCAAACCTTTGTCGAGGTACTGGACCGGGCCCTGTGGGTGGAGCAGGGCAATGCATTCGTGCAAGAGGAGCGCAAGTTTTATGGCAAGAAAATAGAGATGGGACAACCATCGAGTAAATCTGGTGGTCAGTCGAGTTCCAGACAAGTCACGACGCGTTCGTGTCGACGATCTCGTGCCCCGGGGACCTACCATACTCGGTCCTCGGCGAGTTGTGTTATTTGTGGAGGCCCTCATCACCCACAACAGTGTGATCAGCGAGAGGGCAAGTGCTTCAGGTGTGGGCAACCGGGCCTTGCGCGGGATGAGTACCCGCAGGAGGATAGCCGGGCCCTGACACTTGCGACGGCCTCTTCTGCTCCAAGACAGCTCGCGGGTGTGCCACATGCGGCAAGGTCTGGGGAGCATGCATCGATGTTGAGGCAACCTGAGGGTTCGCGTCAGGTGCCAAATGGCCATGGGTACGCGACTCAGGTGATGGAATCTACTGCTGTCGACGGCGTCGTGGCAGGTATGTTTTAATTATTGAAAACGTATGTAGAGCATAATGTGACACAGGAGCATTACATACAATTGTTGTGGTCTGTTACTACGATGCAAGTGTAAATATAGTAAGGACCAAAGATATGGGTAAGGATAGATACCCAGCTATGCTCGTGTCATGGAGGCATGTATTGCCGCTGGAGCGGCTAGAGATTTTGATGATACCGGCAAATTACGGGTGTTGCGCCTAGTTGACGGCTTGAGGTAATAATGATTGTAAGCGAACTGACTCTCGATGTTAGGGCGATGTGAGTAGCCAATTGCAAGAGTCAAGTTATGACGTTTGAGAACGTGTTAATAGTTCGCGGGTCCCGAACATCGTTATGGTGGATCGATGACGGTAGTGGAACCACGGTTGTGAAATTGATAGGGTAATCGCCAAGATTAGGCGAGTGAGCCTTGTTGTACCTCAAATTGAGGTAGGTTGTGGTACTCGAAATGCGAGCAAGCATAAGCGTGGTAGCTTAGTGCTTGTAGTTAGCACGAATGAGCAGAGTAGCGTGGGACGCTCGGGTGTAGGTGCTCGTGGAGTATTGGTTCTGATTAGCCGAGAGGGTTTGTTGGCAGTAGCACTTGGGCATTGCTAAGTGTGTGTAGTACACTGAACTCTTGCAAATTGCGGAGTTCTAGTGAGAGAATAGTGTTTTGTACTATTCTGGAATTTTGAGTTGAGTTTGGAGAGCTTCGGAGTGTTTTCGGGACTTAAAAAGTGCGAAAACGGACTCCGGAAGTCGAAATCTGCAAAAGTGCAGATTTTGCATTGCATACCGGTATCTAGATTAGGTATACCGGAATCCAGTGAAAACTGGATGTGCGCAGCTCTCGGGTTTTGCGAGATTCCGCAGTTGATACCGGAATGCACTGGCATTCCGGTATGTGCAATGCGCATACCGGTACTGGAGTGTTAGTACCGGTATGGGGAAATCGCATACCGGAATCCTTTTGCGCAGACTGCTTGGCCGAGGCTCGGTTTGCGGGATTTTTGGTTGGATACCGGTATGCCCATGCGCATACCGGTATACAATGCTGCAGAATGCATTTTTGTGCAGTTTTGCAATTTTGGCTTTGTGAGGGGCCTAGTTGGATTTTGTGCATTGGGTTTAAGTACCCTTTCACCCTCTTTCTCAGCCATTGTTGGCTGAGGCTTGGGAGATGAAGGAGGTAGGTTTTCTCTCTCTCTCTCTAGATTTTCTTGCTCCCAAATCCTAGAAAAGTGGTTTTGATCTCTTTTTCCTCCATTTTCTTCACGGAGGAGTGCTTCTACGCTTTGTGGGGAGCTCGGGATGGATGAGGAGAGCCGGTGGGTGGATGAATCTCCAACCCTAGTCTCTTTTTGCTTGGTTTGGAGCTTTTAAGAGGTGAGTGGTCTTCTTACAACTCCTCTCTTTGTGATTTTGCTTGAGATTTAGCTTGTAAACCTAGTTCTTGGAAATTAGGGTTTATTTTAGGGTTTCGTGATTATGAGCCCTTGAGGTGGAATTGATGGGTGTAGAATGTTGTGTTAGGTTGGATTTGAGGCCTCCTAACTCTATTTTGGACTTTGGACAAGAGATTCTTGGTCTAAGGTATTTTCACCCTTTTTCCCTTTGTTGTATGTCATTTTTCGATTTTGGTTGTTCGATGTTCTAACCCCATAGGGATCTCCTTTAGGGCGCTAGAAATCAAGGGGACAACTTCGTTTCGAAGTACTGCGAGGTTCCGACGGGTATCCGGTGGGTTTGACCTCACCGAAATGGGTGAACTCCCCCTATGTCTCCTCTAATATTTTAGAGTTGAATTGTTGCATAATCATGCTTATTTGACATGATAGAAATATTGGGATTTTGATATATGTGTAGCATATATGAAAATTGCATACTCTATATGATAGAGTTCATGTTATGAAGTTGTAGTTGCATGAATTATGTATATATATTGTGCATGCAAAAGGCATAGTACATATAGAGTGCTTTATGAGAATAACATGCTTGTTATAATGATTGCACAAATAGTGCATTGATGCATTGAAAATGCTAAGTAAGTTATGCATGTTAGAAAAGAATGTCATAAAAGACATTATTTGGTTGTTGATCTAGTGGATCCTCTTCGCATACTAAAGTATGCTTGTATAGAGGAAAGAGAAGTTATGGCAAATGCATGGTAAGTTGTTGCACCTCATCTAGGTGAGCAACTTTGACGGGCATTGTTGGCCTTGGACTCGACCTTTTGGTCGTGGGTTGATTCCATGTTTAAGACATGAGGAAAGGGAATATATTTGCATTGATATTATAATTGATTAAACACTGGCATGATAGTTTTATACTCTATGAAGTAGAGGTTATTGTAGCTTATGCAAAGCATGACATATGGCATCGTAGAATGCATGATTTTGGGCATTTGTAGAATGCATTGTTATGGCATTTGTAGAATGCATGGATTATAACATTAGAGAATGCACGAATTATGGCATTAGAATAATGCATGGTTTATGAACTTAGTAAACAAAGAGATGAACGATTACATGTTAGAGACATGGACATATTGGTAGGGACATACCCTAGAACATTGAGAACAACATGATGATGTTGACATTTAGCATATTGGCTATTGGATGTGGTAAACATAAAATGATATGTTTTGACATAACGTGGAATTAAACCTATGATATTACTATGGTTGATTGTGCTTGTGACCATTATGCTCGTTTACACATGCTTGTGAGGGTCGCTCCCTACAAGCCGGCACTCCGGAGTTGGCCTCGCGACAGTTGTTTCGCACGTGTGGTTGAGAGCGCCGAAATGGAACCGCCGTGGGTAAGGCTCACCGAAGCGTGAGGTGTTGACTACCACGGAGCCATTAGGCAAGGCACAAGATGGACATCCCGCTATTATATTATTTTATGGCTACACAATTATGGTGTATGCAAGGTGAATATTCATATGGTAAAAAGGTTATTCTAACCGGAACGTGACATTTGACACCCTAATAAATTGATGCATATACATGTAGTGTATGGACATAGTATAGGGTGGTGACATGATGGCATTACATGTAGTGAACATAACTTTCATATTGTTGAGAACAAGTCACTTAGTTCATACATGTAGTAGCAAATTGAATATACATTACATACTTGTAGTTAGAGACAAGTCATTATGTAATATTAAACTCGACATATAGTAAGTTTATGACATTAGAATATGTGTAGTTGATCATGGCATTAAATTGACATGCATGTAAATCATGAGATTAATTGTTGAGCATATGACAATAGAACATGTTCATGTTCATATAGATGTTTTAGTCATTGGAGGCAAGATAGGTGTAGAACTATCTGTTTAGCATCAAATGTTATTTGCTTTATGCTTTATGTTTAAATTTTAACTATCTTGCCTCAGTTGACCTAGCGGTGTAATTCGCCACTCTCGGCGGCTTACCCACTGGGAACTATTGATTAATAGTTCTCACCCCCATTGTTGTTGGGTTTTTCAGAGCCTTCCGCAGCAGGAGAGGCTTGGGATCGCGGCGAGGGGTTAGCAGCTAGCTAGAGCCTCTACGATGTCGTTGTTGTAGGCATACCATGGGTTTCCTTTCATTGTATTTTGAATGAAAGATGTATAGTTTGTTGATGGTTGATTGACCTACTAGTTGATAAGATGTATAATGTTATTGTATATCTTGAGATTTTAGCTGTGTTGAGTTTATTTTAGTTGTAGAACTATGTTCTCGCTCTGATTACCTTGTTAGGATGTATTCTTTATCCTACTTGATTGTTTTTAGCATAGACGCCTTGTGTACATTGTGTTGTTTGAGGTACACGGCGGGTCTGTGCACGTGCCTGGTAGGCTCCCACGAGGGCCCGGGGCGTGACAGTGTGAAGGAGGCCAAGAACCGCTTGAGAGCTAGTGGCTCGCACTGGGTGCATAGGAGCCGATAGAGACTGTTGTCGTTTGGTAGAGCGTGTGGGACACGTGTAGCGACGGTATCGGGTATTGCTTGGGGACGATCCGTGCCCGCACCATGTGTGGACTATGGAGCCTGGGGCCGTATGGACAGGCGCAGTCAGCTGTGTGTGACAGCAGCCCGAGACCTGAGGGTAGGGCAGAGACTTATGGTCGGGGCGGTAGTCCAAGCGATGACCCGAGAGCGTGGAATGCCACCTGTGAGACTATATAAATGGTAGTACACCGAGAGTGTGGATGTGACCCAACTCTAGAACTCAGTAGAGGTTTGGGGTCTTGGTTACTCCTGGTTGGAGTATGTGCGCAAAGTCCTGGGTGAGGACTCCGCCAGGTAATGATTGGATTTACGTTTGCGAGCAAGAGATGTTACGTGACGTTGAGACAGGTTTAGGCAGTAGGCCTACATGAGAGCTTTGGTCTGTGGACCATCTCTTATAAACCGAGATAAGCGGTTTGACCGACGGCTCTGGGAGTATGAGAGCATTGGTCGTGTGCAAGAGAATTATGATAGTGACCTGAGAAGTAGAGGCTCGGTCATACCTTTCGCCTGATTGGTGAAGTCACCAATTGCCAAGTCTGGCATTGTCGGTGAAGTGAAATCGGGTTTACGAACAAAGTGTTCGGGCGAAAACATCACGAAGATGATGTGATGTTGACCCAGTAAGGAAAAGCAATGGGACATACTCCCTATGGAATGTCGGGAAGATAAGACCCCGTGAATTATAGAGTGTACTCCTGAGTGAGCAGGAACGAAAGGACGCGACGGAAGAATGATACCCTCATCAATTTGATAAATAGATTTGAGGTGTGATCTTAGTTTCGCGGACGAAACTCCTTTTAAGGAGGGAGGAATGTAGTACACTGAACTTCTACAAATTGGGAAGTACTTGTGGAATGTAGCCAAATAGGACCATCTAAATAGTTTTGGCAAGGTTTGGGACTTATACAAGTGTTTTCGGCGCAAATGAGGCGCGGAAATGGACTTCGAAAAGTCAAAACTGCCAAACTTGTGAAAGTCTGCAGTGGATTCCGGTATGGATGTGTCCATACCGGTACTGAAGTGATTAGTTCCGATATGGGGAGTGACATACCGGAATGCGATGGCAGAATCTGAAAATCCAGCTCTCGAGTTTTGCGGAATTCCTCGTGGTATACCGGAACTAACGCCCGTATACCGGTACGCCAACCCGGATACCGAAATGCAGTTATGCAGAATGCTGATTTCGAGGGGTAAATTGGTAATTTCAGTGGGGGGCTTGTATAAAGGGGAACCCTTCCCCTTTCTCCTCTGAAAACACACACACACACACACACGCAGGGAGAGAGGGAGAGAGAGAAGCTCATCTCTCTCACTTCTTCTTCTTCATCTTCTTCTCCTCCAAAGTTGGAGATCTTAGTGGAGATCAAGCTTGGGAAGCTTGGAGGAGTGGAGAATCGAGCTCGTGCATGCATGGTGGCTTGGTGAGCTCGCGGATCCGAGGTGAGTCCTTGGATTTGGTAGTTAGGGTTTCGGATTTGGGCTAAGAAATGAGATTTCGGAGACCCTTGGCTAATCTAAACTACAAATTTGTAGAGATTAGCAAGAGATTTTAGATTTTGCCATGAGTTTTGGAAAACCCTAGGTTGAAAGAGGGATTTTCTTGTGGAGGGTTTTAAAAATATTTTAACCCTTTAGAACCCTAGTTGGGGGTTAGTAGAACATGTGGGACAACTCCATTTTGAGTGATTCCAAGAGATGAGATCGTTATGAGTTCGACTCGGATTAACGAATCCTTCATGTGTGATTTGGGCAAGGAGCTTGAAGACCAAGTTTGAGGCCAAGGAAAAGAGCCCGATTGCAAGTGTCTACAAGCAATCGGAAGAGTGTGAGGTGGGTTTGTGTTGACCGAAGTGATTAGGTCACTTCCATGTCGAAAGAGTAAAGTATATTTTATTTTACTTGATGCATGTAATGGTAGGTTAATTGGTAAGTGGTATATATGAATGTGTAGATCATATGATGTTAATACCATTAACTACCATAGATTGGAATTGTAGGCATGTGGAACACATAGATACGAATGGACATGTGTATGCCTAGGTGTGGACATAGCGGTGAGCTAGTTTTCTCTATATGCTAGAGAACTTGACATGTGGTTAAACAAGGGCTAGAGGCTATATAAAGTTGGAAATCCTAGCTGTGGACAACTAGGGTAAGAAAGAACCATAATGTGCATGTTGGCATTAGATGTATATCAAAGTGATTTGAGCCATGGGCTCACCTTGCATGTAAAAGAATCCAAGTATTTCATAAAAATATATATACTTGTGAGGTGATGTATGTGATGGTACTTAACCTAGTGTTATTAAACATAGGTTGGAACTTGATGGTACTTAACCTAGTGTTATTAAACATAGGTTGGAATGTGATGGTACTTAACCTAGTGTTACTAAACATAGGTTGGAATGTGATGGTACTTAACCTAGTGTAATTAAACATAGGTTGGAATGTGATGGTAATGAACCTATTGTTATTGAACATAGGTTGGAATGTGTAATGAACCTAGTGTTATTGAACATAGGTTGGAATATGTAATGAACCTAGTGTCATTGAACATAGGTTGGAATGTGTAGTGAACCTAGTGTCATTGGACATAGGTTGGAAAACATAGTGGTAGGTTGACCACTTGGACACGAGAACATGAACCTAGAAGAGGTTGATAACATAGGGTAATGATGAACCCTTGAGATGTGGAAAGTGGATTCCGGAATCCCAGAACTGGCGACTTGTAATCTTGGTATCAGCTGGTGGGTGCGACGATTTCGCCGCCAAGAGGCTGGATACCTGTGGCGAGTGCGACGGTTCGCCGCCCGGTGATCGAAGCCATTGTTCGGCGAGTGCGATGGTTCGCCGCCGGGTGACTGAGGCCATTGTTTGGCGTGTGCGACGATTTCGCCGCCAAGTGGTAAAGTCATGTTGGGCGGTGGCCCAAGGATGTTTGACTCAAGAGTGAGTCGGTGAAGGTTTGACTAAAGTAAGTAAACCTTAGTTGGGCGATGGCCCAAGGATGTTTGACTCTAGAGTGAGTCGGGTAAGGTTTGACTAAAGTAAGTAAACCTTAGTTGGGCGGTGGCCCAAGGATGTTTGACTCAAGAGTGAGTCGGTGAAGGTTTGACTAAAGTAAGTAAACCTTAGTTGGGCGGTGGCCCAAGGATGTTTGACTCCAGAGTGAGTCGGGTAAGGTTTGACTAAAGTAAGTAAACCTTAGTTGGGCGGTGGCCCAATGATGTTTGACTCTAGAGTGAGTCGGGTAAGGTTTGACTAAAGTAAGTAAACCTTAGGAGGGTGGTAACCCGTTAATGATTGACTCGAGAGTGAGTCATGTACGGCTTAGCTAAGGTAAGTGAACCTTAGGAGCAGGTTGATTATGAAATGGGTAGTGGAATAGCAGTAAAAAAATATATTGCATGGATTTTATTATCGCATTTGTTGAAGCATAAGCATGTTTACTTTTTGCACATAGTAGAGTAATATGCTTACAGGTTATGTATATGTACTAACCCATGCTTATATGCTTCCTTTGGACCTGGTGGGTCGAGCTCCTCTCTTGAGTGGCCTTACCCACTGGGAACTATTTTATATAGTTCTCATCCCACTATTTTTCAGGTCCACACGTGAGCGGCGCGGCGGCGCGAGGGAAGGGCATAGCTCAATAGTTAGCGTCCTACCACTGTGACCAGAATAGATGTACCCTCTACTGTGTAGTTTAGGGGTATCGGAATGAAAAAAAACGAATAACAATTCGATTGTATTTGGAAAGAATGAACAAAGACGAAAAAAATGTAATGTGTGGATGTATTGCGAATGCTTGTAATAGCATAGTAGTTTATGATCATTTCCTTATGCAATCTTTGTATGAATTCTGTTCCTGTTTGGAACCTCTTGAATTGTACTGGTTGTGACGCCTTGGACGTACAGGGGAAACTCTGTCCGGTCGGCGGATCTGGGTCATGCGCCCGTGCGGTTTGTCCTTCCACCTACTTGGTGCTAAGGCACGGCGGGGCGTGACAGTATCATAAAGCCATACATATTCATATACCATAAATACATTCAAGCATCACCAGTATAACTGAACCACCATTCACATCTATTCATTTAACAATAAAAGTAATAAGGTAAAAGATAATGAACCATAGCGAAATAGGGGACCACTAGTGAGAACTAGCTAAATCATATCCTCGCGCCGTGCCTGACTTGCCTTCTCACCCAGTCACCTGTGGAAAACCACAGGGCGAAAAACCAATCCGAGGTTTCTCAATGGGTATGACAGAGCCACAAAGGCAAGCCGTACTCACCAAAAACGATTCAAAGGAGATATAGAGATGAATATAGCAAGCTCAAAGTAAACCTACAATAGCAAGAAATATGAATATGAAGAATAAATAATCAGTATGTTGCTACTGTAAAGAACCTATCTCTATGTGCCTCAATGGACGAATAGTCCAATGCCTGTACCCAATCCATAACTTGCTATATGATCAGATAAAAAATAATGCCTACAGTAGCAAGAAGTATATATGAATAGAATATATGACTAGAAGCCGCTACTGTAGAAGAAAAACTATCCAACTAATATGCCTCAAGAATGAAAACTCCAAGTCAGAACCCAATCCATAACTTGCCATCTTAATCTGTCATGCCCTGGGGCCTTGTTTGTAAGAAAAGGTGTCGTTTGAAAATCAGAGTTTGTCGAAAATATCCCCTTTTTTAAAAAAAAACTATCTTGCGCACGAAACGTACAAATCTACCACAAATACAGGAATTCCTCTGTCCACACGGACAGAGTCTCTCCTGTATTTGCACGACATACTAGCCATTTACAACGCCATGCCATACAACACACAATCCATACTCACACCAAACAGTATATCATATAGCCATATGCGTATGCACACACAGCTAACCAATCCTTAAAGAGATCATGCAAGCTCTAAGCACTCCTTAGGCGAAGGATGATGCGAAATGCACAATACAACAATCATTCTATCTTTTGAAAAAATGTTTTCCATCCGAAAACTTTATTTTGAAAACCCTAAGTATTCGAAAAAGCCAAAAACCCATGTCAAAGCCATTTTGAAAATCGTTTCCCATATGAAGACCTTGCTTTTTGAAAAATAACTAGAACGAGGGGTAAAAAACCTTTTTGCCATAGAAAAACTGAGAAACCAAAGCCAATAGCCGTAAAGCCAAAATCGTTGCCACATTGGATCAAACCGTACCAAAACCGTACTAGTCAAAACCGTTTAAAAATCATACGCCGAGTGAAGGGTAACTTCCGTGATCCGATTCAAAGGATAGATATCAATTCATTGTTACTAACCTTATTGATATCTCCAGTGCACCAACCTCTAACCTGTCTTCATTGCTTCAACTCACTTCCTTGAGTGAAGAGGCATCCCAAATTAAGATCCGTGTGTGCCTCACACCACTGGCTAAACATAATATTGCCATAGTTTCCTAGTAAAGGCTATGGCGGCCAATTCCAATTCGTGGGTTGGCGATTCTTCTCATAATCCCTCGATTGCTGAAAGGTTAGTACTACCTTTCCATTTAGCATCGAAACACAACTTAGTCCACGGAGAAGACATAATTGCAAACCATATAACCCACCTTCGGGTAGACAAGGTTGGCGGTTGTCAACCACGCCAACAATTCCAAGAAACTTCTCTCACACAAATTATTCCAAAAGAGCTTAACCCTTCATGTGTGAGTCAATTAAAGGGAGCGGATAACTTAACAAATCTCTCCGCAATTATCCACAACATCCAATCAAACTAAGAAGTTTGAACTTCGGTTACATCCGTTTATCCCAATCAACTATGGGCTGCTTGATTTCTTGGAAACTTCAATCACATCCGCTTTGACATCACTTGTCAAATAATGCTTGTTCTCACGACCAAATCGGCACTTCCTCCACTTGAAGCACTTGCAGCACCTACTCCAAGGAATCTTCCTGGTCTTTATCACCTCTCGACTTCCAATATGTCGTCGATGCGCACAGGGACAAAGACACCCAAAAGGGCCAAACATCACAACACACTGCACGAGCAACTACCAGCTCGCATGACATCACGACATTTCGTAATGTCCAAACCGAGTACGAAAAGTCATCCTCGGTACACTCTCAAGCTCGATCAAACAAGAGCGGTACTCAGATTGTAAACCAATCTCGAGTAAAACCAGAATCCATGGAGCTGATCAAACAGATCAACAGATCTCGGCTGCGGTTACTCACTCATGATCGTGACCTTGCTGAGTTCACGATAGTGGACATATAGTCGAAGTAACCCAACCACCCAAAACAATGAGACCGATGCTCCACAAGAGAAACACTAGACAGAAGGAGGTCTCAAGACCAAACCTCCGATTCTCACAACGCAATCGGGATTGCACAAGCAACTCCCTCACGAGAGACATCCTCACTTTTGAGGGTTCTCAATCATTCTCAAGAATGCTGGCCCAAAGAACACGCGCCCACTCAGCCAACAACTAGGCTTGGGCGGGTGAAACAATTATCGCAAACAGCGAACTTTCACGCCCTCTGAAAATATTATTTCATGTCCAGATTCCCAAGGTACTACGGCTCGGCTCATACAATCATCAGTAACAAGATACCCGAGGAGCCGGCCCAAGTTCAAATCAGAACTATACGCTCTCAGCCGAACAAAGCCAATCGCTTCGTTGGCGCACAGAAACATCCAATCCTAATGGAGTACAAGAACAGTACTCCCAAGTCCAAGCAATCGGGACCAACTCAATCTGCAAGCAACAAGGAATGAGTTCCCTACCATGCATTCGGCAAACAGCCGATCTAAAAAAAAACACAAGCAACACAATCACAGCAACCAAAGTGCTAGCTCTAACACCACGAGCTGCGACAACCTCCATCGTCGCTACCTCATCCCCCGCCTGAGGTACAGGCATGCGTTCACCCGGTGCCAGCCGCGCGGAGTCGGTATCCACATTGTCGACATTGTTCTCCTCGAACACTCCGACTTGGAATGGCCCACCTGGCCACGAAGAAGCACTCGTCTCCACGTCAAAGGCATCGCAAAATACATGCGGATTCCACCGCTTGCACATCGTAATAGTTGATGACGATTTGGTGTCCTTCTTCATCCTGCTAAAGAACCACGTCCTCGAGGTCCATTTCTCTTTCAACGCCTTGATTGTCCTCTTACCTAAATCTTGCCACTCTTAGTAGCTTCTTTTGCCGTCCCGACGGTCTCCACGTCTCTCACCCTTATCAAGGTGCGATCCACATTCTCATAGAGTTTTCTTGAGGTCGGCTACCTGCTGGGTCAACCAGTCCTCCAGCCGCTTAATTTTTTCGTCTTGTTGGCGTAAAGCCTCAACTTGGAGTAACATCATAATTGATCGCCGCTCTACCGTGCTCGCTGAAATTGCCAGTTGTATTCACAACTTCAAGATCTCACCAGATCCGGAGGATGCAGAATTCCCGTCTCGGCTGCCTCGACCGCTATCGAGTGCGTCGTCCACCACTCAAGCTGCAACAAACATAACATGCGCAGGTGAAACACCCCACGCCAACGCATCCCCACCAGAAACTACAACCCCAATCATGCGAAAGTAATGAAGTGGACTTCAACTATTTCCCGATGTCACGTTGTCGGCCGCCAACGTGACCCTCCAAGGGTATAGAAGTGGTTCCCTTCGATCTAGCTCCAACACTTTTGGAGCTGAAGATATGACCCAATCATGATACTTTCGCCAATAAGTCACAAGAGACCCCGTCTCTCACGTTCCTATTCCTTATCGTCAAACCGGCCTAAGGTTCACTAGGTCCACTAAGACTCAACCTTAGGCTCTGATACCAAAATAATCTGTCACGCCCCGGGCCCTAGTGGGAGCCTACCAGGCACGTGCACAGACCAGCCGTGTACACCAAAACAACACACAATGTACACAAGGCGTCTACAACAACAATAATCAAGTAGTAGAAGGAATACATCCTAAACAAGGTGATCAGAGCGAGAACATAATTTTACAACTAAAACAAGTTGACATAAAGCCACAATCTCAAGATATACAATAAAATTATACATCTTATGTGCTAACAGATCATCCAACTAACACAACTATACACCTTTCACACAAAAAAAAGAAAGGCATCAAGGGTCCATCTATAACATCATCGTAGAGGCTCTAGCTAGCTGCTAACCCCTCGCCACGATCCCAAGCCTCTCCCGCTGCGGAAGGCTCTGAAACAAAAACCCAACAACCATGGTGTAGTACATTAGCTTTTTATTTTTATTTTTATGCAAATGTGAATGAAAATAAAAGAAAATATGAGCATTGTTGGACTAGAATGAGTGAAAGATAAGTTGGAAATGATTAGCGGAGAAATCGAAATGAAAAGACGAGATTTGGAATTTTCTACAAGGAACAGGGCTGGTATTTTAGCAGAAAATTTATAGTGGCGAAAAATTATGAAATTTTGGGAAGTTGTCGGTATTAACTTTCTAAGGTCAGATTTAAAGTTTCGTGTGATTCGGACACCTGAGCAGTGAAAACGGAGCTTAACAATAATCCGTTACAGATTTTAGTCGGTAAGGCTTTCGGTGACTGGAAATGGTCCGGAACTGAAATGTTAAGGTAAATTACTTTAAATTAACTTTCGTTGAGACTGCCCATCAAATTTGAGGCTAAACTGAGTTTCAGAAGGGCTCCAATTAAGTGTATCAGATGGAAATTGGACTAAATTGCGAGTATCGATTACTTTTGGACTTTTTAGCATATTGTTGCAATTAGTGGAATTCCACTAAAGCACCTGTGAAGCTTCTTGAAGCTTTCCTCCCTCCCAACCTGTACGCAAGAGAGAAGAAAGAGGAAAGAATAGGAAAGGAAAAGAGGAGAAAAGAGAAGAAGAAAGAGAAGTAATTGGAGATTTTTTTGGGTTTTTCAACGAGCCGATCGGAGCAGCACGCGCATAAAATTTCATCGGCGTTTCGATGGCAAGGTTAGTACTTAACTACTAACACCTCCCTCTCTCTTTTCGCCTACTTTGTTGACCTTTCGTGGATCGATTTTCGTGAGGAAGTTTCATTGGAAAGAAAGTACGTTTGGTGATTGAGGTTACTATGCGATTTTTGGAGCCGAACGCGCGTGCTTTTCGCCGAAGGATTTTCGAAGTGTTAGCTTGTGCTCGCTGCCGCACGGTTGGGATTTATTGCCGGCGCAATCAGCAGGAATACCAGCGGCATGTGCTAGTACTGCTGGTGCTACTGCAGCCAGCAGCAGCAGATGCTACTGCTGCTAGTGCTGCGGCGGCCAGCAGCAGCAGGGACTGCTACTGCTGGTGCTGCAGCCAGCAGTAGCAAGTGTGCTACTGATGATGTTGCTGCCAGCAGCAGTGCAGGCTGCTGCTACAAAGAGTAGCAGCAGTAAAGGCAGCAGTAGGCACAATATCGGGTGCGATATTAGTAATTGAAGTCGGTTCGCGGCCTCGACACCGTGCTTTTGGAGACTCTAGTTGAGTCCAATTTCCTATCAATTTCGAAATTGAAGTTGATTGAAGGGGGAAGATGGTAGTGAGCTTCGGATTACACCTTACTCCAAGTGGAACTAAAGGAAATTGGAATGAAATTGAGATAGTGAGCGAAGCAAACCGAAATTCGGATTTTGCTGGATATGTGCTAACTTCTCCGTCCATCTCTCTTAACTAGGTATCAAATTGAGCTTGTGGTGATGTTCTAGTGAAAGTAAGGAGCTTGTGGACTTACTTCATTAACCGAATTTTCAGGTAATAAGTTATCTCGAAAGCTGAATTTTGGTGAAAGTGGAACTAAATTGATTTGGAGCGATTATGAGAATTGCGATGATTTCGTCGTCCGTTTCTTCTCGTTGCATATGATGCGACCTTTGCCAACCCTTTTCACTAGTTTTGGTTATTTTGGACTTGTTACTAGTGGATTTTGAGGTAAGTTAAGTTACCCTTACCTAAACTTCAATATTCATTCATCGAATTGCCGAAATAATGGATTCTAAATTTCGTAGGAGATTCCATACTAGATTGAGCCGGGGAAAGGCGTATTGGACGTTGATTGCTCGTGGCTACTGGATTCGCAATCCGAGGTGGGTTCCGAGTCGCCGAAAACGGCGAATTTCCCCCTACGTCTATTTTAGTGAAATGTCACATGCACACAATTTAGTTTCTATCTGATTTAGCTTCGGGGATTTGAACAAAAAACATACGATTTAGCACTCGAATTATGAAACATGAACCTGTCTGTTGTGACTCGTATATTGCATTTGGAGCATAATACATGAATGTGCCTTTTTCCTGCATCGATCATGCCATACTTACTTTCGTTGTATTGAACATGCCATGGATACATGATTGAGGTCTAGGCTTTGTGAGACCTGGATGATCGCTCTTTTGAACATTTTATGGCCGAGAATTTGTGAGACATGTGTAGCTGGATGTTTAGAAGTTCGACGATTGAGTAGAGATCATTGGGTCAATTCTTCCGATTCTTGACCATTCCATTGTCACATAGATTTGTCCTAATGATTGCTAGCCATATCACATATTAAACATTCTTCTGTAGGTCGTTGGAGGCCAGTCGACATCTTGTGTATCTTGATGAGTTGTCTATTGTCCTATAGGTGCATCTTTGTGAGTTGTCTATGTGAGCTATCTATGTGTTTTATCTATTTCTCTTGTACATGCCATGAGGTTTGTGATAGTGGCCGCGGGTGGCGCGGCGGTAGAGAGCTTATGCACATGCTGTTGAGATGTTGACCTATTGTTTACTTCATGACTGCTCTGAGGATATTGGATTGGCATTGTGTCATTGTTGACCATGATCTAGACCATAACGTGCAAGACCACTTTGAGCTTGGCAGTATATGAGCTATGAGCTATGTGATATGTTACTCGGTAGGGGTCGCTCCCCTCGAGTGCCACTCCGGATTGCTGGCTGGTGTTAGTAAGACAATAGCCTAGTTTTGAGGGTGCTGTCACACTCATGGGAGTGTGACCTCATACTAGGCGGGTGCAGGCTTGACCGGACGAGCGAGCCGGTCGTTGCGATTGGGTATGATTACAATATTTGTTGTTGTAGTGACGTTGATGCATACACTATTTAGATACCTTCCTTTTTCGCATGACCTAGATAGAGATCTATTTACAGTACTTGTGGTTATTCATTTATTGTTGCCTGACACTTCTCTATGCAGGTTATAGCCAGATAGTTAGTTTTTGTACTTCCTTTTTATCTGTTCAGATCGTTTACCTATTTATAGTATTACCAGTTATCTTTCCGTTATTCATTTATTGCAGCTTTTACTATCCTTTCATCAGCCTGGCCTCCAGTAGACCTAGTGGGAAAATCGTGATTATCGCCGACCGTACCCGCTGGAAACTACTGTTCAGTAGTTCTCACACCCTATTGTGGTTTATTTTTCAGGGGTACGTACACCGATGGTTGATCGAGGTGAGGGAGATCGCGTAGTAGATAGCATCCTCTACCAGGATGTCTATACATTAGAAGACCACTAGATAGAGTGCTACTTTATACTACATACATGTATTGGCGAGGGCTAGGCCCCTTTCTCCTTGTATTTTGTTTTAAGATTGAGTTTTTATTTGATGAAGTACATGATGTACAGCAGTTTAGCTTGTAGATAGTGCTCTGATACATGTCTTTTTGTTATTCAACACTTCATCTTGATGCTTGTGTTGTGAGAATAGATTGTTCGATTTTTTTCGTGACTTTTGGAAACTATTTGTTTTTGTTGCCGCTTCGTTCAAACAGAAAAAACTCTGTCCGTTCGACAGGTCTGTTGACGTCCCCGTAGATTTTGCTGCGGTATCGGGGCGTGACAGATTTATGTGGTATCAGAGCATAGGAATAGGTCATGTGGACTTAGAAACCTTAGGATTTGGTGAACCTTAGGAGTTAGGACGTGAGAGACGTGTATTATGGCGAAAGTCACTAGATTGGGTCATGTAAACTCTTCAAAAGACACTAAAGAGTGATTGAAGGATACGTCTCTTTTCTTCCTTGATAATTATGTTGGCTGCAGACAACATAATATCGCAGAAGAAAAGAGAAAGATCCTTCCAGACTTCCGCTTGATTGGGTCGAGTCTGGTTTAGTTTGTATTGAGGGGTGATCTATTTGTATTTTGTTTTAGCAAGTGTGATGACTCGACATGGGCGATTAAGGAGGCGGACTATTTTGCTTTACTCACAAAGTTGAAGCTAATCAGATCAAGTGGGACACATGAGCTATTGGTACAATGGTTAGTTTGATTGAAGCCCCTAGACGATAGGAAGTATCCTTGTAACGGATGTGAAAGGTGGAGCATGATTTTTGGATGGAATATGTGCCCTAGGTTGGAGCAGATTAGCCAAAGGATTGTTACGAGGCAATGGTAGAAAGTGGTCAGTACAGGATGTGACTGGATCGTTTAGTTTAGGGGGACCGTCTTGGTAGGACGACAGCTCAGTGGAAGATCAGATGCTGTGCATTATTTCTGGAAGGCCGCATCACCCGCAGACCTAGTGATGCAGCTAATTTGGTGTTCGGAGGCATGTAATGAAGCTTGGTTTAGTCGGCAATTCTATTGGGTGCAAGAAATCTTTAAATGGTCATAACTTTTCACTCGAGTATCTGATTTCAGCGTGCAGCCCCAATTCGAAGAAGACTTTTTGAGACTATACATCGAATGCGAAGCCATTCCGATCGAGTTTGGGACCCAAACTCAAGTGTTTTCGGACTTTGTTTTGTTCTTGTTTTTGTTTTTTATTTTTTTTTTGAATTCTTTGTTTTAAATTAGCTTCTTTTATTTTCCCTCCCTCTTTGGATTTAAAGATACACGAGACTTAACTGTTAAGCCTTTTGACTTTGTTGGGGAATTGGTTCTCTAGGTGCCATCTCTTTTCGTCGTTCTGCTACCTTCCTTTCAATGCGGCTTTAGGCCAGTGTCACCTGGGCACAGTTAGAGAGAGGATATTTTCGTTGTGGATATATGGGACCTCGATAGATAGCTTGTTCCCATGGGGCTTCACCGTTCGACAAATGTGTGATATGTATGGGCTCACATCGACTAGATCAGTGTAGATTGAAGGAAGGCTGGTGTTTCTATCATGGACAACCAGGGCCCCAACACTTTATGTGTCCTTGGGTAGCATTCTCAACTCTATCAACAACTCTGACACTAGACTTCACCTGGCTGAAGATCGGGCCTCAACCATTCTTGCCCTAACTGATTGAGCAGCAGCAACAGTAGTAGTAGTAGTCCATCAAGTGATCAGCTACCATAGGTGCGGAGTGATCAATCCTAGTGGCACAAATTGATGACCCTATGGCGATGGACCGGGTGATGACAGGTACCATAGAGATTGCATGATTTGATACCAGTGCCATTGGACCTATGGATCTTGCTGTAAGCCTGTTGGCCCTAAGAGAGTTGCCGAATTTTGATGTGTGTTAGGGATGGACGGGCTCACTCACTATTCCGCGACTATAGGTTGGTAGGCGAGGACGATAGTATTTTCTGTGCCAGGGCAATAGGAGTTTGTTTAGTAGAGTCGTTAGAGCACCCTTGTCGCTACAACGGCGAGATAAGTGATGAGTTGCAGATGTGTAGCCTTTTGAGCGACTGGGGTAGAGCTTCCTATGAAGGTATCAAGGCTCAAGGATATTTTTAAAGCCTGATATATTTCAGACCTTCTGACTTAGCTGATATGTGGTTGGACTGGGAGATAGGATTAAGCGCCACGTTAGAAAGCACCTTATAAGATTGAATTGCACTCTGGACACCATCACTTGAAGAGAAAGTTAGAGGGTGTATCCAAGATGCCATTTAAGCTGCTCTATGGGTATTATGAGTTGATAAATGCCCTAACTGCATTTGTGGGAGTGTTCAAGCTTTGGTTCAATTTGCTGTAGTATTTATTGGTGATATCCTGAGTTACCGCCAAAGTGACGCTGAGCACGAGGAGCACTTGAGGCTCATTTTGTAGAGTCTGTGAGAGAAGAAAGTATATGCTAAGTTGACGAAGTGTGAGTTCTGGCTTCGAGAGGTAGTTTTTTCGGGCCATATGATTTCAGCGTCGGGCATCGTTGTAAACCCAAAGAAGATTGATGCTATTCAGGATTGGCCCAGACCGATAACGGTTATACAAGTATAAAGTTTTCTTGATTTTACAAATTACTACCGTCAGTTCATGAAAGGTTTTACGAAGCCTTCCATGCCCTTACTTGACTGACTTATAAGGGACTTGAGTATATGGGGAGTGATTAAAGGACTACAAGAAAAGTTACCCTACATATAAGTTCAATTTGCCACTGTAGTTATTGCACTAAAAGTTTGGAGTCATTATCTTATGAAGAGCATTGCGATATTTACCTCAATCATAAGAGCCTCAAGTATCTATTTGCACACAAGGAGCTACCTTTAAGATAGCGCCAGTGGTCGAGTTTCTGAAGGATTATGACGTGATCCCACTGTAGAGCATTGGAGCTTCAGTTATTTACTTTACTAATGCCTGAAAATAGAAGTCCAATGTATGAATTTTGCCGACTCGTGATTGAATTAGTATTGGCATCTTGAGCAAAAGGTTATTTTCCTTGAAACAAAATGAATGATTTTGCACTCAAGCGGCAAGTGAAGCTAATACAGTATGCACATATTGAGAGTAGTGGCCATACAGGAGAAAAATTGACCTAAGTGTTTATGTACATTTTAATGATGCTGGATTACGCACGTTACCACAATATTGAGTAGGATTTGTAGGATTGGTGTCTACACTATATTGCCATGAGGATGACATGTTGTCTATTTTTGAATTTTGATGAACGTGGAGCTCTTTTCCCACAAGAAGCTAAAGCCATAGAATGAGCGCATGTTGAAGGATGCCACGCAAGAGTTTGGGATTAAATGTCGAAGGTGATAATCAAGCTCTAGAACATTCTATGAAAGTGGATTGACATTTTCGTGTTAAAGCAATATGGGCTAGGAATTAAAGTTTCGTGGACGAAACTTATTTTAAGGGGGGTAGGGTGTAGTACATTAGCTTTTTATTATTTTTTTATGCAAATGTGAATGAAAATAAAAGAAAATATGAGCATTGTTGGACTAGAATGAGTGAAAGATAAGTTGGAAATGATTAGCGGAGAAATCGAAATGAAAAGACGAGATTTGGAATTTTCTACAAGGAATAGGGCTGGTATTTTAGCAGAAAATTTATAGTGGCGAAAAATTATGAAATTTTGGAAAGTTGTCGGTATTAACTTTCTAAGGTCAGATTTAAAGTTTCGTGTGATTCGGACACCTGAGCAGTGAATACAGAGCTTAACAATAATCCGTTACAGATTTTAGTCGGTAAGGCTTTCGGTGACTGGAAATGGTCCGGAACTGAAATGTTAAGGTAAATTACTTTAAATTAACTTTCGTTGAGACTGCCCATCAAATTTGAGGCTAAACTGGGTTTCAGAGGGGCTCCAATTAAGTGTATCAGATGGAAATTGGACTAAATTGCGAGTATCGATTACTTTTGGACTTTTTAGCATATTGTTGCAATTAGTGGAATTTCACTAAAGCACCTGTGAAGCTTCTTGAAGCTTTCCTCCCTCCCAACCTGCACGCAAGAGAGAAGAAAGAGGAAAGAATAGGAAAGGAAAAGAGGAGAAAAGAGAAGAAGAAAGAGAAGGAATTGGAGATTTTTTTGGGTTTTTCAACGAGCCGATCAGAGCAGCGCGCGCATAAAATTTCGTCGGCGTTTCGATGGCAAGGTTAGTACTTAACTACTAACACCTCCCTCTCTCTTTTCGCCTACTTTGTTGAGCTTTCGTGGATCGATTTTCGTGAGGAAGTTTCATTGGAAAGAAAGTACGTTTGGTGATTGAAGTTACTATGCGATTTTTGGAGCCGAACGCGCGTGATTTTCGCCGAAGGATTTCAAAGTGTTAGCTTGTGCTCGCTGCCGCACGGTTGGGGATTTATTGCCGGCGCAATCAGCAGGAATACCAGCGGCATGTGCTGGTACTGCTGGTGCTACTGCAGCCAGCAGCAGCAGATGCTACTGCTGCTAGTGCTGCGGCAGCCAGCAGCAGCAGGGACTGCTACTGCTGGTGCTGCAGCCAGCAGTAGCAAGTGTGCTACTGATGATGTTGCTACCAGCAGCAGTGCAGGCTGCTGCTACAAAGAGTAGCAGCAGTAAAGGCAGCAGTAGGCACAATATCGGGTGCGATATTAGTAATTGAAGTCGGTTCGCGGCCTCGACACCGTGCTTTTGGAGACTCTAGTTGAGTCCAATTTCCTGTCAATTTCGAAATTGAAGTTGATTGAAGGGGGAAGATGGTAGTGAGCTTCGGATTACACCTTACTCCAAGTGGAACTAAAGGAAATTGGAATGAAATTGAGATAGTGAGCGAAGCAAACCGAAATTCGGATTTTGCTGGATATGTGCTAACTTCTCCGTCCTTCTCTCTTAACTAGGTATCAAATTGAGCTTGTGGTGATGTTCTAGTGAAAGTAAGGAGCTTGTGGACTTACTTCATTAACCGAATTTTCAGGTAATAAGTTATCTCGAAAGCTGAATTTTGGTGAAAGTGGAACTAAATTGATTTGGAGCGATTATGAGAATTGCGATGATTTCGTCGTCCGTTTCTTCTCGTTGCATATGATGCGACCTTTGCCAACCCTTTTCACTAGTTTTGGTTATTTTGGACTTGTTACTAGTGGATTTTGAGGTAAGTTAAGTTACCCTTACCTAAACTTCAATATTCATTCATCGAATTGCCGAAATAATGGATTCTAAATTTCGTAGGAGATTCCATACTAGATTGAGCCGGGGAAAGGCGTATTGGACGTTGATTGCTCGTGGCTAGTGGATTCGCAATCCGAGGTGGGTTCCGAGTCGCCGAAAACGGCAAATTTCCCCCTACGTCTATTTTAGTGAAATGTCACATGCACACAATTTAGTTTCTATCTGATTTAGCTTCGGGGATTTGAACAAAAAACATACGATTTAGCACTCGAATTATGAAACATGAACCTGTCTGTTGTGACTCGTATATCGCATTTGGAGCATAATACATGAATGTGCCTTTTTCCTGCATCGATCATGCCATACTTACTTTCGTTGTATTGAACATGCCATGGATACATGATTGAGGTCTAGGCTTTGTGAGACCTGGATGATCGCTCTTTTGAACATTTTATGGCCGAGAATTTGTGAGACATGTGTAGCTGGATGTTTAGAAGTTCGACGATTGAGTAGAGATCATTGG
Source organism: Puya raimondii (assembly GCA_016920855.1). Taxonomy (NCBI): domain Eukaryota; kingdom Viridiplantae; phylum Streptophyta; class Magnoliopsida; order Poales; family Bromeliaceae; genus Puya; species Puya raimondii. The sequence continues at coordinate 19,400,963 of JABWPP010000049.1, read as the reverse complement.
GTCAATTCTTCCGATTGTTGACCATTCCATTGTCACATAGATTTGTCCTAATGATTGCTAGCCATATGTAAAGACCGAGATTTTTACTATGCAAGTTAACTCTCTGTTGACGATGTTTCTGTGTGTATTTTAATTACATAGTCACTCGTCAAGTTCCAGATGAAAACGAGTTGAAATGAAAGAGTTACGCGATTTTTAATATTCACTTAAGTGAATAGTAACTCTGGTTTTTCGGTAACGCCAACTGAGAGTAATGGCTTCTGGATTGTATCGGACTCCGTTCTTGGTGGTCCAATAGCTCGTTTTAAACTGTCTGATTATTCCGGACTTGATGGCACTGACAGATTTTGGATCTGACGAACGGTTTTGGAGAAAAGCCTACTTAATGGTTGAGGGACCAAATTGTAATTATGCATGTGAACCGTAAAGGAGATTATTGATCGGCGAATCAGCAATCAAATCGAACTAAACAAAAGCGTGAGTTCGATGTCTCGGCAGTGCTGATCGTGCTGGCGTAATCCGTTCAGAAATCCGACGGACGGATCGCAAGATATAACGCGTTTCCCGAGGAAGGGTCAAATGTCATTTTTCGTATTCCGAGAAAAGTGCCAATATTTTATGTACCAAATGCACGAAATTGGAGTGGGAGGTACCTACGCGCAAAATACACGCGCTGCGAGGGACTTAACTAATAATTATCAAGTTTGGTGGGCTATGTTGCAAAGTGACCAACTTGTATATAAACACCACTTAGGGTTTTCTCATGTGAAACCCTAACCCTAGCCTTCTACACCCTCCACAGCCGACACCCCCACTTCCTGCTCCTCCCTTTGCACGCGGCTGCCGCCGCCGGCGAGCCCCTTGCCGGTCGTCGCCGTCCCCGCACGCCGCCACGGCCGCCGCTGGCGGACTGCACCAACTCTGGTGCAGTTCTGGCCGAGGAGGGGTAGATCTTTTCCCCAAGCGCCGCCACCGCCCGGGACCACTCCGACCGCCCTCCTTCGGCCTCAGGAAACCCACCGCCATCGTCCCTGGGAGCCCCGGCCACCGCCGTGGCCGCTGGACCTGTGTGACCCGAGCCCAGACCCGAGCGGGCTCGATCTGTTCCAGCGCCGCCGCCGCCGCCTTCTGCCGCCGGCCAACCCAAGCCCCGGCCTCCCTGGACCTTCCGCACCCGTCGGCTGCCGACAAAACCGCCGCCGGAGCCGCCGCTTGCCGGGAACAAGGCCCGACCTTTTTTTAGTTCTTCCGGGCTAGGGCATCATCGCCTGCTCCTCCGGCCGCCTCCCGCCGCCGGCTACTGTGTGCGGCGACCTCTCCCGGTCGGCCGTACCTGCCTCCTGCTGGCGCGCCCGCCGCCGTGCCGCCGCCGGCCGTGCCCTAGCTCCCCTGCCCAGTAAGCCCTAGTATAGGCTATTTTTCCTATGCTGCGGGTTCATCGCCTTATTCCGGCGAATCGTGGCTGTCCCGATGCATCCAGAAGTGAGCATGATGATCTACTGTCAGTGCTGATCATCATGCTCACCTCCTTTGAGGTCAATGCTGCCCTGGATGCTGTGATTTATGCGCTTTAATATCAGTGCGCGTAGTTTATTAATTTTCGGGCCGCTTGCGCGCCTCCCACAGCAACCCGCTGCACTCCGAACCAGAAGCACGGTTCCCAGCACGTCGAAACCTAGCGGCACGTGACTCGATGGACCTCGAAAATTATCGGTTTGTGATATCGAGCCATAAAACCCATGGAATCACATAAAATAATGCGATTTCGTATATGATTGGGGACTTTTGTGCAATTGTGGACTCGGTGGCTGCTGTGGGCAGTGCATGTGGGTGCCGGGTGACCTCTGGACTAATTGTCCAAGGTCTGATGCCTTTCGCAGAAATTGAACGTCGATTTCCGGTGCGTTTCCCGACGAAATTCGTCGACGGAACGTGGTTTTCCGCACGGAAACTATCCGACATGACTCACATGCCTTGTGGGCTACCGCTGAGCCTTGCTGGCTGGTTACCTCGGTCGTCTCGCGTATTCGGAGACGCCCGGAGAGCGGTAGTGGGTTCCGGTGTTGAAATCGGCACTTCCGGAAATCCGGATCGGAACGATCATCCATGAATGATCGTTTTGACGTCCGATCTTGTGCTCGCTGCCAAGACACCAAACGTATGTGTTTTGGGGCAGCGGTTGACTCGTGAAGCGAGTCGGTATCTTTCGGGACTGTCCGTGTGTCCCTGGGACGTCCCGGTGCGATTTCGGGACTTCCGGTATTGTGCGGAGATCGGTTTCGGGAAAGCCGAGTCTCGGGTTTTGGGGGTTTGTGTGAGATGCACGTGTTGAGTCCTTTGGGACATGTCTCTGACTCGTGGACCCATCGTAGGTCCGGTTGATCTGCTTCGCGTCCAGGTTCCCGACGCGAGTACGACAGGTGGGTGAGCCTACGGAATAGTCGGTATCACTATTCCCTGTCCCTTCTTTGATTTAGCTCTACATGTCGATTCCTTCTTTACAGCATTCGTTCATACTTACCTTACTGGCATAGTATATTTGTGGTCATGGACATGTAGAGCAGGATTATGCATTGATGATTTGTGGACTTCTTGTCCAGGCAACACATTGACTCTCTTGTCGTGTGTTTCGATCTGTTGTGGCTTCGGCCAGGTACCGGCCTCTTGCCGGCTTGGATTTGATCTGTGGATCAGGATGCGGCGTTCCTTTCGCCTGTGGCTTCGGCCAGGTATCGGCTTCTTGCCGGCTTTTTCTTGAGCATAGCGCATGATCGGTCACTGCACAGCGTGTATTCATGACACCAGTTCGGTTTGGCCACCGATCAGAGGTGTACTATCCGGATGAGTCGACCTGCGGGCGCATGAGTTAGATCGGGTGCAAGTAATGTGACAGGCAAGCCTGGGGTCTCGGACCAACTGGCAGGCAACTCAGATTGGGTATTTGGAGTTTTCTTTCCATTGATGCATATACAGCTTAGTTTTTCCTGTACAGTAGCGTTTTGACTATTTGTTCTGTTCATACTGACACAGCTACTGTAGATCTCTGATTATATTGTTATCATATCTCCTTTGCTTCTCAGTGATTACGACATGCCCCTATGGCTCAGTTGTACCCACTTGGAGACCTCGTTGTGGTTTCTCACTCCCCATTTTTCAGGTGGATCGGGCGAGGAGCCAGTTTGTGGTACGATGTGAGGACGATCTAGCTAGACTGCATTAGCGGTCATCACCCTGGTTATGTTTCCTTTATCTGCATTAGTTGTCAGATAGATATATAAATGGTTCAGTTAGATGATCAATATTGAATCTTTATAACTTGTATGAGATGATGACTTATTATGCATGAGATTGGGTTTCAGCTTCCATTATCAGTATTTGACTTGTGTTTTATCGTGTGGGTGTCTACCCATCGTGGTAGTTGGTTTTCAAAAGGAAGTTCCGTGTGGGAACAGTTTAAAAAGGTTTTCTTGGATTTCTTTAATGCTTATTAGAGTTTGAAAATAAAGCTTTCGTGTGGGAAGCACTTTTAATAGGATGCTTGTTGTACTGTGCATTGCATCATCCTTCGCTTAAGGAGTGCTTAGAAGCATGTAGGTATAGCTGAATGCGAATATACTCTATGTTGTATTGTATGGATTATCGTGAATGTAAGTGTGATTGTGATCCTGTTGTATGTGGTTGGTACGCCGTGCAAATACAGGGGAGACTCTGTCCGTGTAGACAGAGGTGCCTGTATTTGTGGCGGGTCTGTTCACTGCGCGGGCTAGACTTTCAAAAAAAAAATTTTGACCCGTTTTTCGCAACTCTGACTTTTAAAATATATAAAGATTCTTATTAAACCAGCCCGGGGCGTGACAGATTAAGATGGTATCAGAGGGTGAACAATCACAATTAAATTCACAAGCTATCTAACTGAACCACTGGTTAGGATGACCCTAGGAAGACCTAAGGTTATAAGCACGTGAGAGCACGGGGTTGTGGGATTGAGTCCCGGTAAGTTGGTCGAGTTGTTAACTCGAGGGTTACTGTTGTTTCGTTACCCCGCGTTTGTTTTACAGTTGCGGTGCAGACTTGTTTCTCTACTGGGAGTGGTGGCGGATTAGCAGACAGATATCGAGTAGTAGGGTGATATGCACCTAGTAAAACCACTCGAGACAAATGTTGGCATTGAGGTTCCAGGCAGTGGCATCTGCTGGGCCTTAGCTGACGGCTGAGCCGTGATTTCTTGGCCCCACTTTCCATGTAGAGAACGAGGTCCACCGTGGGCATCTCTATGGAGACGATACTGTGTGTGGTTACAGCCACGACAGTTGATGGAGCTGTGTGAGTACAGCTCGAGGTTTCTAAGTGCAATCGCTTGAGCGATTGTAGTGTGGATATTGTTTCCTCAGACTCTGTGAGTATGGCTTTAGTGCCTATTCTTCCCTATTAGAGCTCATGTACGATTGCAGGCATCTCGATGGAAATGATGATTGTATAGCTTTGACCACGAGTAGTGCGTGGGCTGCTGATGTGCGGCCCGAGGTTTGTTCACCGACCGCTTGTACGGTTGCGGTGTGAGTAGGATTTCTTTAGCTTTGGTGGGTAGAATCGTGGTGTCTACCCTACTATATTCTCTAATGGTGACGTGTGTCACTGAGAGAGGAGCGAATCCATGTATGGATAGTTGAAGTAAGTTTTGTGTTAACTTACGAGATTTTTCGCTTTAAGTTGTTGGCGTGACCCCGATCTTTAGATTGGTTGGATGATATCAAGGTTGTTATTGGATTCCCTATTGAGCTTCAGGCAGGGTAATAAACTCTGTGTGAGTGATGTTTAGATATCCTGTTAGTGGATTTGTCAGAGCAGTCGTCTTGATCTTCAGGTGATCTTTGCGCCTATTGGCGTAAGCCAGGATGAATATGACATAGCGTCAATGATAGGTCTTTATGTGTCCACGATGCGTGCGTCAAGCCCAACACCTAAATAAGTGTGGTATGGGATGACACGTGGTATATGTATGCTTATGGCATATAGAATGATACTCTATAGGATAATTGGAAAACCTTAAGAGTAAGTTGTCGAATTTTGTAAGGCTTGAAGATCGAGTTGATGATCACATTTAGCTTGTGGAGTTGGCGACTCTATGTCGTAGTTAGTTCCTATTCTCGTTGTTGGAGCCATAGAACTCCTAAGGAGTCGGCTCGATGGCTGGTCCAATCTCGAATATCGACTTCCGTGGTCGATATTTATTAATGTTGTGGTGCACTCTGGTGCAGCATTGTGAGATTGGATGATTTTGTGCTGGTGTCACTTCTCCAACGTGGCATTGGAGATGGATCTACGGTATTTCGCTTTTCTTTTGATAAATGCGTTGGCTGCAGACAACGTATTGTCAAAAGTTAGGACGAAATGCCCTACCCCTCTTTTGGGAGTATTTGGATTGGGATATTGTGTTTCCCGTGTAGATAACCTTTATAGATAATCTCATGCAAAGGTTAGAATCATGGTCACCTCCGACCACGCAGTGTATTCTGAGTTATCCCTAGGAAAGGTTATGTAAAATGATGGATTAACCTCACCAATGGTATGTACTTCGGTGATGGTCTGGTTATATACGAACCAGTAGCCAGGTCTCACATAGTTAAGGGGATAATGCACTCTTAGTCGCAAATTATATTGCATTCCTAGAAGGTGTAAACTTTGCTAGGCACGTGGACTGAGCCTGGCCTTTGGCTCAGAAGTTAATGCAGGTGCTTGAATGCTAGGTACATGACGTGGGTGGATTGCTCTTCTAGTCACTTGACGATTGATGCATCTGGATCTCGTTGAGACAGGCATTGGATGTGGTATGGAACATTGCATCGCTGGTCCCATGTGGATTTCAGCGACCGGGTTTCGTGGAGACAGATGTTGAGCATCACTGATGGTTTTGATAGTAAGTAGCGATTCGCAACCTCATTGCGGACACCTGTGGACCTTTATGTCGAATCACATGTACCTGGATGTAGGCTCACTTGTCGAGCTCAACTAGTTGTGATAGCCTCAGACCTGTTGGTCTAGGCAGATGATTTGGTCTTGGACCAAGAAATGTCGTAATACCGCTAGTGGATTTTTGAAGCTAAGGGTTTGATTTCGTTCTGGTTGTATCTCAAACTGGTGGGAGACTGTAGTCTTCAAGACGGACGTTATTGACGCAGGTTTTGGGACAATGATATAGATTCGCTCATGGTGAGCAGGTTGATGTTGTTGGTAAGTTGGAGTGCGTCGTTTCGGACTCCGAAAATATACTCCAGACTTATGGTATTGTCCCGGGATTTTTCCTGCATGAACCTTTGACGTAGTTGAGTTAGTTACTGCTACGTGGACCAAATTTGGGTGGACCTTGAGTTTCTGAGTGGAGAATCATTATCCCAGTTTTAGAAGAGTGTACAGCAAGCTTTGGGTACGAGCTGAATTTCAGTACAGCGTTCCATCCCCAGAGCGACGAACAGTCTGAGCGAGTTATTCAAACTCTTGAGGATATGCTACGTGCATGCGTCCTGGATTATGGTGACGGGTGGTTCAAGTACATGTCACTGGTGGAGTTCGCCTATAACAACAGTCATCAGGCGAGCATCGGGATGGCACCGCATGGGACTTTTAATAGGCGTCGATGTCGGTCCCCTATCAGTTAGGATGACATCGGAGAACGCCAGATGATCGGGCCGGACTTGGTGGTGGATGCAGAGACAAAGATTCGCATTGCTAGAGAGCGATTATTGACTGCACAGAGTCGGCAAAAGAGCTACGCGGACCATCGGCGTCGTGACCTGGAGTTTCAGGTCGGCGAGCATGTTCTGCTCAAGGTTTCACCGTCCAGAGGGATCAAACGGTTCGGTTTGAGGGGCAAGCTTAGCCCGAGATATGTGGGACTGTTTGAGATCTGGGAGCGCGTTGGTCCGGTGGTGTACAGATTGGCTCTACCTCCGAGTCTCGCCCAAGTACATGATGTCTTCCACGTGTCCATACTTCGGAAGTATATTTCTGATCCGTCCCATGTCAGCAGTCCGACGACTATTCAGCTTCGGGAGGATCTGACCTACGATGAGGCTCCGACACGGATATTGGCACGTGAGAAGAAACAACTGCGGAACCGGAGCATTTCGTATGTTAAAGTTCAATAGGCTAATCATGAGGAGCGCGAAGCGTTATGGGAGCTTGAATCGATTATGCGGGAATGTTATCTACATTTACTTGAGGGGTAAATGTATTCAAGTTTCGGGGACGAAACTTCTTTTAAGGAGGGAATGATGTAAAGACCGAGATTTTTACTATGCAAGTTAACTCTCTGTTGACGATGTTTCTGTGTGTATTTTAATTACATAGTCACTCGTGAAGTTCCAGATGAAAACGAGTTGAAATGAAAGAGTTACGCGATTTTTAATATTCACTTAAGTGAATAGTAACTCTGGTTTTCCGGTAACGCCAACTGAGAGTAATGGCTTCTGGATTGTATCGGACTCCGTTCTTGGTGGTCCAATAGCTCGTTTTAAACCGTCTGATTATTCCGGACTTGATGGCACTGACAGATTTTGGATCTGACGAACGGTTTTGGAGAAAAGCCTACTTAATGGTTGAGGGACCAAATTGTAATTATGCATGTGAACCATAAAGGAGATTATTGATCGGCGAATCAGCAATCAAATCGAACTAAACAAAAGTGTGAGTTCGATGTCTCGGCAGTGCTGATCGCGCTGGCGTAATCCGTTTAGAAATCCGACGGACGGATCGCAAGATATAACGCGTTTCCCGAGAAGGGTCAAATGTCATTTTTCGTATTCCGAGAAAAGTGCCAATATTTTATGTACCAAATGCACGAAATTGGAGTGGGAGGTACCTACGCGCAAAATACACGCGCTGCGAGGGACTTAACTAATAATTATCAACTTTGGTGGGCTATGTTCCAAAGTGACCAACTTGTATATAAACACCACTTAGGGTTTTCTCATGTGAAACCCTAACCCTAGCCTTCTACACCCTCCACAGCCGACACCCCCACTTCCTGCTCCTCCCTCTGCACGCGGCTGCCGCCGCCGGCGAGCCCCTTGCCGGTCGTCGCCGTCCCCGCGCGCCGCCACGGCCGCCGCTGGCGGACTGCACCAACTCTGGTGCAATTCTGGCCGAGGAGGGGTAGATCTTTTCCCCAAGCGCCGCCACCGCCCGGGACCACTCCGACCGCCTTCCTCCGGCCTCAGGAAACCCACCGCCGTCGTCCCTGGGAGCCCCGGCCACCGCCGTGGCCGCTGGACCTGTGTGACCCGAGCCAGACCCGAGCGGGCTCGATCTGTTCCATCGCCGCCGCCGCCGCCTTCTGCCGCCGGCCAACCCAAGCCCCGGCCTCCCTTGACCTTCCGCACCCGTCGGCTGCCGACAAAACCGCCGCTTGCCGGGAACAAGGCCCGACCTTTTTTTGGTTCTTCCGGGCTAGGGCATCATCGCCTGCTCCTCCGGCCGCCTCCCGCCGCCGGCTACTGTGTGCGGCGACCTCTCCCGGTCGGCCGTACCTGCCTCTCGCAGGCGCGCCCGCCGCCGGCCGTGCCCTAGCTTCCCTGCCCGGTAAGCCCTAGTATAGGCTATTTTTCCTATGCTGCGGGTTCATCGCCTTATTCCGGCGAATCGTGGCTGTCCCGATGCATCCAGAAGTGAGCATGATGATCTACTGTCAGTGCTGATCATCATGCTCACCTCCTTTGAGGTCAATGCTGCCCTGGATGCTGTGATTTATGCGCTTTAATAACAGTGCGCGTAGTTTATCAATTTTCGGGCCACTTGCGCGCCTCCTACAGCAACCCGCTGCACTCCGAACCAGGAGCACGGTTCCCAGCACGTCGAAACCTAGCGGCACGTGACTCGATGGACCTCGGAAATTATCAGTTTGTGATATCGAGCCATAAAACCCATGGAATCACATAAAATAATGCGATTTCGTATATGATTGGGGACTTTTGTGCAATTGTGGACTCGGTGGCTGCTGTGGGCAGTGCATGTGGGTGCCGGGTGACCTCTGGACTAATTGTCCAAGGTCTGATGCCTTTCGCAAAAATTGAACGTCGATTTCCGGTGCGTTTCCCGACGAAATTCGTCGGCGGAACGTGGTTTTCCGCACGGAAACTATCCGACATGACTCACATGCCTTGTGGGCTACCGCTGAGCCTTGCTGGCTGGTTACCTCGGTCGTCTCGCGTATTTGGAGACGCCCGGAGAGCGGTAGTGGGTTCCGGTGTCGAAATCGGCACTTCCGGAAATCCGGATCGGAACGATCATCCATGAATGATCGTTTTGACGTCCGATCTTGTGCTCGCTGCCAAGACACCAAACGTATGTGTTTTGGGGCAGCGGTTGACTCATGAAGCGAGTCGGTATCTTTCGGGACTGTCCGTGTGTCCTTGGGACGTCCCGGTGTGATTTCGGGACTTCCGGTATTGTGCGGAGATCGGTTTCGGGAAAGCCGAGTCTCGGGTTTTGGGGGTTTGTGTGAGATGCACGTGTTGAGTCCTTTGGGACATGTCTCTGACTCGTGGACCCATCGTAGGTCCGGTTGATCTGCTTCGCGTCCAGGTTCCCGACGCGAGTACGACAGGTGGGTGAGCCTACGGAATAGTCGGTATCACTATTCCCTGTCCCTTCTTTGATATAGCTCTATATGTCGATTCCTTCTTTACAGCATTCGTTCATACTTACCTTACTTGCATAGTATATTTGTGGTCATGGACATGTAGAGCAGGATTATGCATTGATGATTTGTGGACTTCTTGTCCAGGCAACACATTGACTCTCTTGTCGTGTGTTTCGATCTGTTGTGGCTTCGGCCAGGTACCGGCCTCTTGCCGGCTTGGATTTGATCTGTGGATCAGGATGCGGCGTTCCTTTCGCCTGTGGCTTCGGCCAGGTATCGGCTTCTTGCCGACTATGATTTGATCTATTTGATCAGGATGCGGCGTTCCTTTCGCCTGTGGCTTCGGCCAGGTATCGGCTTCTTGCCGGCTTTTTCTTGAGCATAGCGCATGATCGGTCACTGCACAGCGTGTATTCATGACACCAGTTCGGTTTGGCCACCGATCAGAGGTGTACTATCCGGATGAGTCGACCCGCGGGCGCATGAGTTAGATCGGGTGCAAGTAATGTGACAGGCAAGCCTAGGGTCTCGGACCAACTGGCAGGCAACTCAGATTGGGTATTTGGAGTTTTCTTTCCATTGATGCATATACAGCTTAGTTTTTCCTGTACAGTAGCGTTTTGACTATTTGTTCTGTTCATACTGACACAGCTACTGTAGATCTCTGATTATATTGTTATCATATCTCCTTTGCTTCTCAGTGATTACGACATGCCCCTATGGCTCAGTTGTACCCACTGGGAGACCTCGTTGTGGTTTCTCACTCCTCATTTTTCAGGTGGATCGGGCGAGGAGGCAGTTCGTGGTACGATGTGAGGACGATCTAGCTAGACTGCATTAGCGGTCATCACCCTGGTTATGTTTCCTTTATATGCATTAGTAGTCAGATAGATATATAAATGGTTCAGTTAGATGATCAATATTGAATCCTTATAACTTGTATGAGATGATGACTTATTATGCATGAGATTGGGTTTCAGCTTCCATTATCAGTATTTGACTTGTGTTTTATCGTGTGGGTGTCTACCCATCGTGGTAGTTGGTTTTCAAAAGGAAGTTCCGTGTGGGAACAGTTTAAAAAGGTTTTCTTGGATTTCTTTAATGCTTATTAGAGTTTGAAAATAAAGCTTTCGTGTGGGAAGCACTTTTAATAGGATGCTTGTTGTACTGTGCATTGCATCATCCTTCGCTTAAGGAGTGCTTAGAAGCATGTAGGTATAGCTGAATGCGAATATACTCTATGTTGTATTGTATGGATTATCGTGAATGTAAGTGTGATTGTGATCCTGTTGTATGTGGTTGGTACGCCGTGCAAATACAGGGGAGACTCTGTCCGTGTAGACAGAGGTCCTTGTATTTGTGGCGGGTCTGTTCACTGCGCGGGCTAGACTTTCAAAAAAAAAAAATTGACCCGTTTTCCGCAACTCTGATTTTTAAAATATATAAAGATTCTTATTAAACCAGCCCGGGGCGTGACACCATATCACATATTAAACATTCTTCTGTAGGTCGTGGGAGGCCAGTCGACATCTTGTGTATCTTGATGAGTTGTCTATTGTCCTATAGGTGCATCTTTGTGAGTTGTCTATGTGAGCTATCTATGTGTTTTATCTATTTCTCTTGTACATGCCATGAGGTTTGTGATAGTGGCCGCGGGTGGCGCGGCGGTAGAGAGCTTATGCACATGCTGTTGAGATGTTGACCTATTGTTTACTTCATGACTGCTCTGAGGATATTGGATTGGCATTGTGTCATTGTTGACCATGATCTAGACCATAGCTTGCAAGACCACTTTGAGCTTGGCAGTATATGAGCTATGAGCTATGTGATATGTTACTCGGTAGGGGTCGCTCCCCTCGAGTGCCACTCCGGATTGCTGGCTGGTGTTAGTAAGACAATAGCCTAGTTTTGAGGGTGCTGTCACACTCATGGGAGTGTGACCTCATACTAGGCGGGTGCAGGCTTGACCGGACGAGCGAGCCGGTCGTTGCGATTGGGTATGATTACAATATTTGTTGTTGTAGTGACGTTGATGCATACACTGTTTAGTTACCTTCCTTTTTCGCATGACCTAGATAGAGATCTATTTACAGTACTTGTGGTTATTCATTTATTGTTGCCTGACACTTCTCTATGCAGGTTATAGCCAGGTAGTTAGTTTTTGTACTTCCTTTTTATCTGTTCAGATCATTTACCTGTTTATAGTATTACCAGTTATCTTTCCGTTATTCATTTATTACAGCTTTTACTATCCTTTCATCAGCCTGGCCTCCAGTAGACCTAGTGGGAAGATCGTGGTTATCGCCGACCGTACCCACTGGGAACTACTGTTCAGTAGTTCTCACACCCTGTTGTGGTTTATTTTTCAGGGGTACGTACACCGATGGTTGATCGAGGTGAGGGGGATCGCGTAGTAGATAGCATCATCTACCAGCATGTCTATACATTAGAAGATCACTAGATAGAGTGCTACTTTATACTACATACATGTATTGGCGAGGGCTAGGCCCCTTTCTCCTTGTATTTTGTTTTAAGATTGAGTTTTTATTTGATGAAGTACATGATGTACAACAGTTTAGCTTGTAGATAGTGCTCTGATACATGTCTTTTTGTTATTCAACACTTCATCTTGATGCTTGTGTTGTGAGAATAGATTGTTCGATTTTTTTCGTGACTTTTGGAAACTATTTGTTTTTGTTGCCGCTTCGTTCGAACAGGGAAAACTCTGTCCGTTCGGCGGGTCTGTTGACGTCCCCGTAGATTTTGCTGCGGTATCGGGGCGTGACACATGGGGGTGAGAACTATTAAACAATAGTTTCCAGTGGGTAAACCGCCGAGAGTGGCGAAATACACCGCTAGGTCAACTGAGGCAAAGATAGTATAAGTTGAAATATAAAGCAATAAGCAGTAAATGCTAAACAATAATACTACTACTATCATGCCTCCTAGTGACTAAATCATCTACATGAATATGATTTCTACTATCATAAGCATAAGCACAATATGTTATTCTCACTAGTTTACATGCATGTCGAATTAATGCCATGAATACTAGTTGAAAGGAAACTTTCTATTATCACCACTAATCATGTCACTATACTAATCATCGTGAGTATAGATTTAATGCCACTATGGATGCCAATGCAACTAGTGACTAACATGAATGTCCATCCACTACATATATATGCATCAACCAACTGTGATGTGTATGTTACTAAGTAGTGGTCAACTCAAATATCCATCTACTATGGATGCATCAAGTAATGTGTTATGCCAAATCATGTTCACTTACTTTCATACCCAATCAGCGAGGGGACTTACACATGGTAACGTCCCGGCTTGTGCCATGCCTAATTGCCCCGTGGTAGTCAACACTCTCCACGGCAACCATTTCGGCGCCCAAACCTGCACGGGCGATCAAACGTCGCAAAGGCCAACTCCGGAGTGCCGGCTTGTAAGGAGCGACCCTCACAAGCATGTGCGAATGAGCACAAGGGCAAACAAGCGCAGATCATAAGCATCGTATCCAAGGCCAACCGGTCTCACTCATCATGTCTAAAATATGGAATCATACCATCGACTCGAGGGTCGGAATCGTAACACATAAGTCACACTTGTTCTCAAATTACTTGTTGGTATACCTTTACCAATATGTAACATGTCTCTAACATGCAAATGTTCACATTTCACTCTACCAATAAGAATGGGTTTATGTCACATTCATGACCCCAACGGGTTACTATCATATTCTATAACTAAAGCCATACTCAATGCATTGTGCTAATGCTATTTTCAATGCATTCTACAAATGCCATAACCCATGCATTATTCTAATGCCATAATCAATGCATTCTACAATGCTATAATCCATGTATTATTCTAATGCCATAATCAATGCATTCTACAATGCTAACTAAATCATCATTCATGAATTACATATGTCATACTACATGAACCTCCACCTTATGGAGTATAAGTCACCATGCAAATATTCGATCCCTCATTTAACCAAGTAAACACATGCTTTAGCCAATCACATTTGTCAAAAACAGAGAGAACCCCTTTCCTCATGTCTTAAACATGGAATCGTTCAACGACCAAAAGGTCGGGCTCAAAGTCAACAATGCCCATCATAGTTGCTCACCTAGATGAGGTGCAACATACTTGTTTTGCATTTTGTCATATCCTGTCTATAGCAAGCATACCTTAGTATGCATAACTAATTCACTCATCCAATAGCCAAGTAGTGTCTCACATGATACTACTCCTCACTAGCATGCATATCTTAAATAGCATTTCATTAATGCGTCATCACAATACTAGTGCAAGTACTCTAGCATGCTTATCATTCTCATAATACTCTACTATATTGAGTATGCCACTTTTCACATGCAACATGTATATACCATGTGTTTACAATTCCTATCATGTCATAATTAGCACAATTATGCATCTAATCAATCCTATAATATAATAGGAGACATAGGGGGAGTTCACCCATTTCGGTGAGGTCAGACCCACCGGAAACCCAACGAAACCTCGTCGTTCCTTCGCACGAAGTTGTCCCCTAAGCTTCTCATGCCCTAAGATAATTTTCCAAGGGGTAAGAAGTTTCGAACGATCACATCTCAAAAATCCTCCATAATACAAGAGGAAAATGGGTGAAAATTACCTTTGATCAAGTAGAACTTGTCCAAAGTCCAAATCAAGGTTAGGGATCTTCAAATCCAACCTAAAGCATCATTCTACACCAATCAATCTCATCTCAAAAACTCTCATGAGAGGAAACCCAAAATAAACCCTAGTTTCTACCAAACTAGGTTTTCTTCCAAAATACACACAAATCTCATACATAAAGAGATATTAGAGGACTACAAACCTCAATCAAGCTCTCAAGCAAGCTCAAAGATGCAAGGGTTGAAGCTAAGTCCCCAAACAAGCTCATCTCAACCATCCCGAGCTCCTACCAAAGCCTAGTAGCAAGCCTCCAAGGAGAAAATGGAGAAAAAGAGATCAAATCCATGATCTAGAGGGTTGGAGAAGAGAAAATCTAGAGAGAGAGAGAGAAAAACCCACCTTCCATCTTCTCCCAAGCCTCAGCCAACAACAGCAATGAGGGAGGTGTGGGGTAAGTTATATTAGATGTAACAATATCCCCAAAAGCCCCTCCAAAGTCCAAAATTGCAAAACTGCTCGAAAACACATTGTGCAGCACTGTATTCCGGTATACGAATAGGCATTCCGGAATCAACCTCAAAAATCCGCAAAACCCGAGCCTCGGCCAAAACAGATTTTTATACAGCATTCCGGAATCCCAAACTCCATTCCGGAATAAACTAAATTTGTTCTGGAATCTAAAAGCACATTCCGGAATACAGTGCAAAATCTGCACCTTTTGCAGATTTCGCTCTCCGGAGTCCGTTTTCGCACTCTCCAAGTCCCGAAAACACTCCCAAGCTCACCAAACTCAATCCAAAACTCCAGAATAGTATAAAGCACTATTCTCTCACTAGAACTCCGCAATTTGCTAAAGTTCAGTGTGCTACGTACACATTCACATCTATTCATTTAACAATAAAAGTAATAAGGTAAAATAGCGAAATAGGGGACCACTAGTGCGAACTAGCTAAACCTATCCTCGCGCCAACCTGACTTGCCTTCTCACCCATGTCACCTGTGGAAAATCATAGGGTGAGAAACCAACCCGAAATTTCTCAGTGAGTATGATAGAGCCACGAAGGCTAGCTGTACTCATCGAAAACAATTCAAAGGAGATATAGAGATGAATATAGAAAGCTGAAAGTAAACCTATAATCGCAAGAGATATGAATATGAACAATAAATAATCAATATGCCGCTACTATAAAGAACCTATCTCTATAAGTCTCAATGGACGAATAGTCCAATGCCTGTACCCAATCCACAACCTGCCATATGACCAGATTGAAATAATTCTTATATTAGCAAGAAGTACATATGAATAGAATATATGACTAGAAGCCGTAATTGTAAAAGAAAAATCATCCAACTAATATGCCTCAAGGATGAAAAGTCCAAGTCAAAACTTGATCCATAACTTGTCATATTGGCCCATCAACCCCACGTACTGCCCGCCACTGCAATGCACTAGTCTTGATCCACGCGTCACGATGGACGACCTATCCGGATAAGTACACCCCGTGTCGGTGGCCAAACTGACTCGGAGTCTGTGAATACTCCTGAGCGCAGTGACAAATCAATGAGATGATCAATGAAACCTTGACGTAAAGCCGACTGCATGGCTCATAGGCGCAAATAACCATAGCGAAAGCCAAATGCATTGCAGTATAAACGCCAGAATCCATGATCAAACGATCGAATTATAATGAATATAAAGATGCCTTGGTGCTTGGACCTGAAGGCCCCCAAATAGTCAAGAAGTAAGAAACCTACTCTACATGCCACATAACTGTCTATCACTATGCAAGATAGTAAAAGTAATTGCCAAAAATGAAGAAGAGATGCCGACATATAGAGTCAATAGAGAATAAATACCGTAAAATAATTACTCAAGAAGTAAAGGAATAGAAAACCGTGTAAATACTGCCTCACCGACTACCAGCTCGAAGCACCCACCTCTACCGTAAACGGAACCTGGTCGTCGACCCCCTGCCGGTGCCTGAAACCACCACCTGGACCTATATATAGTACAAGCCAACCTGTAACTAGATCGAACTCGCTAAGTACCAACACACGTGACTCAAGTTGTGAACCAAACTGACGTATGATCGGATTTCCGGATCTTGATTAAACGGTCACCGAAAACTCACCCGACCGTCGTGCCAGCTTACCGGAGCACTACCCTAGCCTACAGGGTGTCCCGAACCATGCCACGTAACCTATCTTGCCTGCTGTCTCACAATGCAAATCTTTTATCGTTGGGACAGCTGCACGAAAAGTGCGTCAAAATGAGAAATCGAGATCCTAAAAATCATTGATTTGTCTTCGGAATGCCCATTTCGGCACATAGAACCACCCGCAGCCCTCTTGCTTCAACCAGAGGTGTCAAACCTCATCCTACAACTAGCCAATAAGGCTACTACCTTGCTACGAATAGCAGCAACCCGCGCGATATGAAACCATACCCGAAACCGCCCGATTTCTGCGTTTTGGGGTCCGGATTAGCCCCGAAGTGTTCCAAAATACTTCAAAAGTTATTCAACCATTCTTGCTATCCAAGACACTCAATTTGGGCATTGGAATGGCCGCACAAAAAATGACGCGATCCGGATGCGAAATCCCCAGAATCCGCCGTATCGGGTTCCCGAAAATCGTCGTTTTTGGCTCCGGAACAGCTAGGGCCCATCGCTGGTCCGTGCTTCGCACCAGCGAGACCCCTACCAGACAACGAGGATTCTGATCCATTGCAACTAGCAGCGAAACCCGCTCTGCAAAAACGGAGCTGAAATCACCTACTTAACACACTTAATTCACCGTTTTGCAAGCCGATTGTCGTGAAACCTAAATTTTGGGATTCTCGAGCCTCGAACCTCAAGTTCAAAGATCGTATACCTGTACCATGCCATTCGAGACAGCCATGACACAACAAGTGTCATTGTGGCATTACGCCGAACACCCAGCGAGCGATAAACTATATAGTAATACAGTGTTTATAGTCTTATCGCTAATTCGGCGACTTCAAAGTCCCAGCAAAGGTTCCTTCCACAAGGTTTCGATGTCCCGGACACCATGCATGCTATTTGGAGCGAATCCGAGCACCGTGGAAGAAGATAGAGCAATCTAACAATTGAGCCAAAGTGTCCTCGGGGTGCGACATTGCAAATACAGCAACGGGAGGCCCCCCGACGGTGAGCACGACGCTATAGAGGCCTTCGGGATGACCGTGCTCCTCTGCGGTGAAGTCCCTGATGCCCAGATCTGTGAGAACCACAACCTCGGCCCAATAGAATCCCCAGCCCGAGCCCATAATAGAGCAACAGAGCAGCAAGCTCCTTCCCCCTGCTCCAGTACGGCTTGGGGTGGCCACAGTGGGTGGGCCCCGACATAAGGAAGCCCCCCAATGCGGTGGAGAGACGGCGGCGGCGCGGACTGGGGATCCCACTTGAGAACCACAAAGGCTCGTCGGGTTTAGCCAGGCGCACTGTAAGAGAAAGAATAGGGCGCGGGTAGACCTGGAGGTGGCGACATCGACTCAGGAGAGGGGGTCACCGATGCTGTGACGCCCTACTTCCTAAGGGGTCGCTGATTCTCGGACTACTCTAGCCCTAGCACGCTTAATTCTCTTAACCTTTTGGGCCTAACCACCGCCCAACATACTTTAGCCGGGTTAAGAGATTTAGTCCTATTATATCTTATATATAGGACTACTTGGGGTCTCACAGGTGCGGCCAACCGCCGACGGCGGCGGCAGCCAACTCGAGGAGACAAGCCCGAGTGAAAGGGAGAGAGAGCGAGAGCGAGAGCGAGAGAGAGAGAGAGAGAAACAAAAGGGAAGAGCAGGGCCTTCTTTGCCAGTCGTGAGGAGCGCTGGCGGCGGGCGGCACGCCGACAGCGACCATGGAGGCGGCAGCTGGGGAAAAGCTAGGGTTAGGGTTCCCATTCCCTATACATATATATATATACATACATATATATATACATACATATATATATATACATACATATATATATACATACATATATATATACATACATATATATATACATACATATATATATATATATATATATATAAACAGATATACGTATACATTTATATATACATGTATGCATAGGACAAAAAAGCAGCCCCCCAAACTTCAGTATTTTCACTTCAGCCCCCCTCCAGCACGAGCATTTCGTGCAATAATCCCTTGCCACCTGATTCTGTGCGATATAGTATGCGAAATATTGAGTTTCTAATTAAACAACCCCTCAATCAACAATTTTCTCTCAAAGTTCATACCTGTGCCATTTTGTACATAACACCTCGAATTTCGCAAAACTTGATTTCGCACAATCGCCTCCGAGTCTATTTTCATATGACCCCATTCGCTCACCAAAATTGTGAAATTTTCCACATGAAATAATGACCCCTCTGCAAAGTGCTCCATTTTCACACTTTACAAAAATTGCAATTAAGCCCTCAACCTTAGTGTTTCATAATGAAAACTCACCAGTGCGTTGTATCTTGCCCAGTGGCACCTTTTCATGAATTTCCACACAATTCGACACATAAAATGTCGCATCTTTTGCCATAAAATTCAATTTTTACAAATCGACCACTTGCCGTATTTCGCCTTAAACTTTACTTTTGCCATGTTGAATCTGAAAAAGGACCTCACCAGAACCTCCGGCACTGCCAGACCTTGAGGATGGCAGTTTTCGTTTCACTGAAAACTATTCCGTTGTGGTGACCCGAAAGTTTAGCTGTTAGAATATTGGCATGAGTTGAAGCAATTGGTCGACACTTTTGTAGAATATTGGAATGAGTTGGAATCCTTTTGATGCAAATTTGACGTCACAAACAATTCCGAACCGTGTCATATCTCAGCTAGAATAGTGTAGCTAACTAGTGCCTAAGGCACATTGTAACAACTCCAACCACCTTAATTGGAGTTTCGTCACTTAGCTCTCAGCTGAAGTGAACTCCCCTCATTCTTTTCTCCTTCTCCTTCCTCTTCTTCCACTTCTCTTTCTTCTTCTTCTCCTCACTCCCTCCTTGCTGCTGCTCCTTCTTGCGCATGCAGCCTGTACAGCAGCAGCCGCGGAGCGTACTAGCAGCAACCTAGCAGGAATTGAGCGACTTCAGAGCTTCCATTCTCTTAATTGGAACTTGCTCGTGGATTGGTTGCTAGAGGGGAGCGTAAAGAGAGGTTCCTTTCAGCTGGGTTTTTGGTAAGTTTACCTCAAATTCTGAAATTTTAAGTTTGAGCTGAAATTGACCAATTCTTGGTTCTTAATGAACTTTCTTTGGATTAATCTCTTTAGCTGAACTTTTGGTGGATTGGATGTGAGCTTACCTTCATTGTTTACTGGTTGGAACCTTGTTGGAGCTATTTGGAGGTTAGAAAAAAAATAAGAATTTTGGTTAATTGTGCTTTTCCAACCTAATTAGCTCTTATGCTGATTTTGGTGTTCTTAATCCAATTCCAACCCTTTTGGCTGAGTTTGATTAGTGTTTATTGAATCTCTAGATGCGAAGTTGATATGATTGGAGGGTGAGGGAGGTAGTGAAGCTCAGGTTACATCTTATCCCAGCTGGAATTAGAGGTAATTTGGGATGCATTGCTGTAATTTTTCATGATTTGCTGAAATTTAACCTTTTGCAGAAATTTCTTTGAATTTCTTCATCCGATATTTTTAATAGAAGTGTTGCTGGGTTCTAACTTGTTTTTCCGTCACTTCTCATGGGTTTGAAGCTAGTTCTAGCTGGTTTAGAGGTTGGTTGAAGTGAACTCCATGTTTAATTGAGTTTTTGGAACTGAAATGCAATTTAGTTAGATTTTTTACTCTAAATTCTATTCCAGCTAAATACTTGCTTGGAGTTGGTTTTTTTTTCCCCCCTAGTTGATTTCGTGCTAAGCAAGGTGCTGTGGTTTGAATTGCAATTCAGAAAGGTATGATTGACCAATTTAGTGAAAATTCAGATTTGTGTTAATGTAGGCAGATTTTAGCAAATTCTGGATTTTCGATTTCTTGTAGCTCTTGTATGGGGTGTAGGTGATTGTTTGGTGCATTCTCTGGATTCATGGGCAAAGAAGAGGCTTTCCTTCATTTTCTTTTAGTCAGATTGCAAGTCAAGGTGGGTTTAGTATATCGAAATCAATGAACTATTTAGTATGTCTAGTATGGTTAAATTTCAGCATATGCATGATGTTGTGGTGACTTACCGACCTGGTAGTAGGGGGTATGTTTGATTATCAATGGATTATCTATTAGTGAGATTAATTGTCTTGCCATGCACTTACTTATGAAGTTCACCAATAATGAAGCCATTAAGCTGAAATTTATGTTTCATAACTCCACCTAGTTACTATACTACTTGAGCCTAATTATGCATGTTGAACCTAGTATTATAATATCATAACATTGAGTCTGCTTCTCTTTTATACCTAGAGGTGGACTGGGTGAATAATATAAATGGAATATTTTATATTTTGGGCCTAAAAATTAGGGCGATATCTAATTATAGAGATTTGGATCATTGTAGCCACGAGTTTGGACGGTGGTATCGGATAGTATTGTTTATGCAACGAATTGTGCTGAGGTTGCTTTGATAGCGGTTAGTGTGATGTATTTAATCAGTTGCATTGATTATAGCCCGCTTTACACTTGACCTGGTTATTTTGATCCACGAGTGGGTCACTCCCCTCGAGTGCCACTCCAGAGATAGGCGGCTTGATTTAGCATTACTATTTTTACATCTACGACCCACTGGTTTTAGTAGGAATTAGACGTGAGGCTAGCACGGGCTTGACTGGTCCTTCTAACCAGTCAGTAGATTGGGCTTTAGGCAGTATTAGTAGTAGTTGATTTTCATCCTACACGATGCATACTTTCATCAGACATCTAGTTTAGAGGCATAGTAGTGGTAGTATGTTACTGCAATTTATCCTGTTCTTTTAGTAGTTTGGTCTTAGCTAAGGAAAAGAAAATAGAAAAGGAGCTCAAACCACCTCTCTCCCCTTGCTACTACTTTCAATAGTGAAATGGGGAAGAGGGTTGCTTATATAAACAACAACAATATCCCCAGAGGTCCGCCAAAAGCCAGAAATTACAACCTGTGCGAAAACAGGTTCTGCACCATTGAGTACCGACACGAAATTGAGTACCGGTATACAACCCAAGTGTTCCGGTACCAGAGATCCAATCCCGCAGAACCGGAACGTCAGATTTCTCAGCCTTTGTCTGTGTTTCGATACAGCTCGAATCAGTATCGATACACATCGAATCAGTACCGGTACCTAACCGAGCGCAAAATTCGAGAGTTGTAGCCTTCAGCTGAGTTCCGGTACCCACACTTAGTACCGATACACAATGCCAAAACTATAGTTTTCTCACAGATTTTTGTCTCCAAAATTTGTTTTTGCATTAATTAAGCCTCGAAAACGCTCCCAAGCTCTCCAAACTCAGTTCAAACCTCCAGAATAGTATAAAATACTATTCCCTCACTATGATTCTGTAATTCGCGAAAGTCTAGTGTGCTACATCCTCTCCCTCTAAAAAGGAGTTTCGTCCGTGAAAATAGAAGTCAAATACATCAATATACCATCTGAAGGAGATAAGGATAACACTCTTGCAGTGTGCTCTCCAACTCCCACGTAGCCTTGTGTTCCTCGTGGTTGCTCCAAAGCATCATGCCCAGCTTACGAGCGAGGCAAACCCATAACAAAATTCATGGTGATTCTCTCCCACTTCCACATAGAAATAGGTAAACTTTACAACTTGCCCGCGAAAAGTTGATGCTTGGCCTTCACTTGTTGGTATGTCAAACATCGTGCCACAACTCCCCAACATCTTTCTTCATTCCGGGCTAGCAATAAAGCAACCTTAAGTCCTTATACATTTTAGTGCCACCGGATGTAATGAATAAGGCGCTCGGTGAGCCTCTCTCAAAATCTCCTCTTTGATCTCAACTTTCGCCGATACACAAAGTCGGTTTTGGAACTGAAGTACATTACGATCATCTAAATGAAATCCACCGGCACATCCCTCCTCAATTTTGGACCGAATCCTATGCAAACTAGAATCTTGAGGTTGCTTTTCCTTGATCCTATTCAATAATGTTGGTTGCACTACCAATGTCATCAATTTCATCGGTGTCCCAGGTGCCACAATCTCGAACTCCAACAGTCTCATCTCCGCGAGTAGCGATTGTTGAGTAGTTATCAATATTGCTAAATTCTCTACCGGTTTGCAGCTTAAGGCATCCGCCACAATATTCGCTTTCCCGATGTGATAGAGAATAGTCAAATCATAATTCTTGAGTAACTCCAACCATCTTCGCTGCCTCAAGTATTCTTTCTGAGTGAAGAAGTATTTGAAACTCTTATGATCATTGTATACCTCACAACACTCACCATATAAGTAATGTCGCCATAGTTTAAAGCAAAGACTATGGCCGCCAACTCTAGATCATGAGTGGGATAATTTTTGTCGTAATCCTCCAATTGACGAGAGGCACAGGCAATTACCTTCCTGTTCTACATCAAGACACATCCCAAGCATCACTGTACACTTCATAACAAGCTCTTGCAGTAGGCAAAGCCAAAATCGGGGCAGTTGTTAACCGTTCCTTCAATTCGAAGAAACTTTACTCACACACATCATTCTAAACAAACTTGGTTCCTTTATGTGTAAGTCGAGTGAGTGGACTTGATAGCTTAGCAAATTCCTTAACTGTCACGCCCCGGCACCGCCACTTTGGTCGGATTCGGGCGCGCCAACAGACCGCCGAACGGACAGAGTTTCCCCTGTACGTCCAAGGCGTTGCAATCAATACAATTCGCGAGGTTCCAAACAGGAACATGATTCATACACAGATTGCATAAGGAAGGTATCGAAAACGTAAAAACAACTACGCTATTACAAGAATTCATCTGCATTCACGTTACATTTACATTTTTGCCTTTCACTTCCAAATACAATCAATTTATTACATTTCGTTCATTCTTTTCTTTTCTATACCCTAAGCTATGCTGACCCAGGGTACATCTATCTCTGGTCACAAGTGGTAGGGCGCTATCTATCGAGCTACGCCCTTTCCTCGCGCCGCCGCGCCGCTCACGTGTGGACCTGAAAAACAGTGGGATGAGAACTATATACATAGTTCCCAGTGGGTACGGCCACCCAAGGGAAGAGCTCGACCCACCAGGTCCAAAGGAGGCAACATAAGCAGGTTAGTCCAATATATAAACATATATCATGTGCAAGTAATAAAATCATCCATACTTATGCCTCAACTAAATGCAATATGAAAATCCATGCAAGTAGGTATTTTCTTCTACTTTCTATTTCACTATCCATTTCTTATCCAATTCTCTCCTAAGGTTTACTCACCTTAGCCAAGGTCAAACCCGACTCACTTTTGAGTCAATCATTCACAACTTACCGCCACACTTGACTTAGCCATCTGGCGGCGAAATCGTCGCACACGCCGAACAATGGCTCAAGTCACTGGGCGGCGTAATCCTTTACCTGACTTAGCCACCTGGCGGAGAAATCGTCGCACACGCCGAACAATGGCTCAAGTCACTGAGCGGCGAAATCGTCGCACACACCCCGGGTATCCAGCCTACGGCGGCGAAATCGTCGCACACGCCTGAGCTGATACCAAAACCCATCAAGATCACTAGATGTGCACATCTCTCCATTTCCAAGTCAACCTTTCTAGGTTCATAGTCACATGTCCAAGTGGTCATCCTACCACTATGCTTTCCAACCTATGTTCAATAACACTAGGTTCCATGACATTTCATCTCAAGTGGTCTACCTACCACTATGTTATTCCACCTAGGTTTACCCACCCTAGGTTCATCACCTGATCCAACCTATGTTTAATAACACTAGGTTTAATACCATCACATTCCAACCTATGTTCAATGACACTAGGTTTACTACCATCACATTCCAACCTATGTTCAATGACACTAGGTTTACTGCCATCACATTCCAACCTATGTTCAATGACACTAGGTTTACTGCCATCACATTCCAACCTATGTTCAATGACACTAGGTTCAATGTCCAATCATGTTATTCGTTATCCTAGTTGTCCACACCTAGGATTCATGACATCTAGCACTTGTATCCAACTTGTCGAGTTCTCTAATCTTCCTAGAGTTCATCGACCTATGTTCACATCCACACCTAGGCATACACACACATATATACATATACACTCATATGTCACCATTTGCCTAGCGTTATACGTCCAATGGTAGATAATTCATCCTAAGTAGCATATAACCTATGCCTACTCATTTACCCAATTAGTCTACCATTACATGCATCAATAAGATAACATTAAACTTTACTCTTTGGCATGGAAGTGACCTAATCACTTCGGTAAGCACAACCCACCTCGAAACGCTTTCGATTGCTTGTAGACACTTGCAATCGGGCTCCCGTGGCCAACGTTGCCCCGTTCGGTTCGTTACTCGAAATTGATCACCGAACGCCCGTCGATTTCCAAATCAAAGTTGTCTGGGGCTCTCCTCTAACCTTCAATTAGAGAACTAGAGGATCAATTTGGTTCAAAACCTCAAAACCCCAAAACCCCCAATTCTAAACCCTAGATTCTCATTTCTCCACAAATACCCCAAAATTCATGGAGAAATCATGATTAAACTACTATAGAATCATCTAGGGAACTCAAGAACCTCAATTTTGAAGGATTTAGCAAAAATCCTAAACCCTAATCCGAAAACCTCACCTCTGGTCGCGAGATCGCCGAGCCGCTACGTGCGCTAGAGCTCGATTCACCGCCCTCCACGCGTTCCCGAGCTTAACCTCCACCAAAATCCCAAGTTTGGGAGAGATCTAGAGAGAGGGAGAGGAGCTTGTGAGGGAGAGGGAGAGCTTCCCTCTCTCTCTCTATGCGTGTGTGTGTGTGTTTTGGCTGAGGGAGAAGTGGGGAGGCTTCCCCTTATAAGCCTTCACTCAAAAATACCCAAAATGCCCCTTTTTGGGCTGCCAGCACGCGCAGGGTGCGGACCCTGGCTTCCCGGGTCCGGAACCCGTACCCAGATTTTGCGAAACGCAGCCAGGGTCCGGACCTTGGGATCCAGGGTCCGGACCCCGTAGGTCCAGAGCTCAAAAAACTGCATTTTCCGAAAAATCTCGTTTTTGCTCCTTGAAGCTCCAATCCACTTCTAATCATTCTAAAACCCTCAAATCTCATTTCTAAGCATGTTTAAATTACTTCTCAATTATACTTTGTCCAATTGGCCCAAGTTTAGTATAGTGTTTCAAAACTCGGTGCATCACATTCTCCCCTCCTTAAAAGAGTTTCGTCCGCGAAACTAAGATCACACCTTAGTTCAACTTATCGAGAAGGTGAGGGTACCATCAAGTTCCTCCACTCCTTAGTAGCCTCACGCTCTTCGTGATTGCTCAAACGGCTCATAATGAAGGACGTGGGTCCGATCATGAACTTGCTTGCGGAATATGATACATGTAATACGTTATGAATTCCCGCAAGTCGGTGGCAGCACAAGTCGATATGTAATGACCCTACACGCTCCAACACCTCTCACAGTCCGGCATATCGAAGACTTATCTTGCCTCGAATTTCACTCCAACTTCACCCTCTGCTCGGGTGGCATTTCCAAGGAACTGCGGTCATCTACTGCATACATTCCCATTCGACCGACGATCGCCCGAAACTTTTTCTCATCGGGCCTGTGCTATCGTCAATTGTCATCAATAGACGAGAAAGTTATTAATGTTACTGGGTACTACCATCCTCTGAGGTCAGGACTACTCTTTATCCTCGCGGTGGGGATCGGAAAATAACGAACTGATTAGTCAAGTGGTCCACCACCACTACGCCCTGCACACGGGTAGACCTCCTTGATTCACACCAAGGTCCATAGGGTAACATACTATACCCTGGCCCAACACTTGCATCGTCAACTTATCTTGTCAACGACCAGATTTTGGTGCTATTTACAACCATTCACATAACTGGCCCAACACCTTGGCCATTCTGGAGTCTATGTCGTCACAAGCGACTCTCCTCCAAGTTCATAGTTCCATTGTGGAACTCATATTGGTTCGATCACCGTCATTGCCTAAAAGCAATATCATTGATTCATCGACCAAACACAAGTGGCCTTATCACTTGTGAATCCCCAGCCACAACTCAAGATGGCACACTTGGCACATCCTCAACTCCAGCTCACTTAGGAGCAAAATCCTCAAATCCACGCGTGGCTTCTACTTTTCCATTGCCTCAACACGAGCATGTCATCTCGCTTTCATATACCACGAGTTCACATCACATCGTTCTCACAACGAGCTCACACGAACACTCCGTTCGTAATTTCGATTTCATCTCATCGATAACGCCATACTCGGTGGTTCCAACCAGGCGAGCGGTATGACCGAGCCTATGCTCCTCTGGTCACTACCCTCGATGCTCTATACACAAGTGATGCTCTCACCGCAAGAGCTTCCAGCCAAACCGCTCATTTCGGTTTATCACGAATGGTCCATAGACCAAAATTCCTACTCAGGCCTACCGCCTAGCTCGCGTCTTAACATCGCACAACGTCTCTCGCTCGCAAGCGTAGACCCAATCATTACTTGGCGGAGTCCCCACTTGAGACTTCGCGCACATGCTCCAACCAGGAGCAACCAAGACCCAAACCTCTACAAATCCTAGGGTTGGGTCACAATCACACTCTCAGAGTTCTATCAACTACACGGTCTCACGTGTGGTATTCCACATCCTCGGGTCATAGCTCGGACTACCGTCCCGACCACAACTCTCTGCCCCCACCCGTAGGTCTCGGGCCGCTGTCTCACACAGCTGACTGCGCCTGTCCATATGGCCCCAGGCTCCACAGTCCACACATGGTCCGGGCACGGGTCGTCCCCAAGCGATACCCAATACCGTCGCTACACACGACACGCTCTACCGAGCCACACAAACCTCTATCGGCTCCTAAGCACCTAGTGCGAGCCACCAGCCCTACGAGCGGTCCATGGCCCGCTTCACACTTAGCAATGCTCAAGTGCTACTGCCAACAAACCCTCTCAGCTGAACCAAATCCGCACTCCATAAGTACCTCTACTTGAGCGTTCTACGCTTCTAGGCTTTTCCGGGCTAACCGCATGCACTAAGCTACTAGCTCAAACTCACTCGCCTTGTGAGTACACTACCCACCTCAATTTGAGGTACTACAAAGCTTACTCGCCTGACCTTGGCGATTACCTTACTAACTCCGCAATAGTGATTCCACTTTCACTGTTCGGTCGCTGGAACGACATTTAGAGCTCTCGGACTACTATAACGTCCTCGAGCGCCATGACTCGGCTCTCGCAAGTGGCTATACCCATTGCCTCAATTTCGCGAGTCAGTCCACCATTTTCATCCCTACCTGCTCCAGCAGGCGGATACGTGCTTCTATGACATTCGCATGCCCATATAGCGGCAATTGACCACATGATAATGCATGCACTGCTTTAGCATCAAACATGCCTTACGCATGATTGCACAATTAAATCATACCTGCCGTGATGTCATCGGCAGCAGTAGGCTCCTCAGCCTAGATCGCCTATCCATGGCCACTCGGCGCCCGATGCGAACCCTCAGGTTGTCCCGACACCGGTGCACGCTCCCTAGACCTTGCCGCAGGTGGCACACCCGCGAGCTGTCTTGGAGCGGAAAAGGCCGTCGGAAGTGTTAAGGTCCGACTATCCACCTGTGGGCACTCTTGGTTGCCCACACCTGAAACACTTGCCCCCTCGCAGTTCACACTGTTGTGGGTGATGAGGGCCTCCACAATGATACAGCTCACTGAGGACCGAGTACGGTAGGTCCCTGGGGCACGTGATCGCGAGTGCGAACGCGTTGGAGCTTGTCTAGAACTTGATTGACCACCAGATCCACTCGATGGTCGTCTTTCCTCCTTTTCCTTGCCATAGGCCCCGCGCTCCTCCCGCGCGCATGCATTGCCTTGTTCCACCCACAAGGCTCGATCCAACACCTCAACAAAGGTCCGCAATTTGAAAGGATGCACAACCTCAAAAATTTCCGGCCGAAGTCCCCGCTCAAAACAATCGGCCTTATCCTTGTCATCTCGCACCACGTAAGGGATGCAGTTGACAATGAGCGAGAATTCCTTCTCGTACTCTCTCACCGAGCGATCTCCTTGCCGCAGCTTCCTGAATCTTTCCTGAAGCTTTCTCTTTTCACTATAGGGGAAATAGGCAGAAAACACCAATCCCCGAAACTCTTCCCAAGTCACATGAGGGAGACTGGAAGATCGGTCTCGCTTGACCCCTTTCCACCACACCTTCGCCGACTTTTCCAAGCAATGTGCGGCAAAATGCACCTTGTCCCGCTCCAGGGCGTACGAATCCTCAAACAGGGTCTCCATGGAATCAATCCATGTTTCCACGACCCACGGATCCACCGTCCCTCCGTCGAAGGTAGGCGGATCGAATCCCTTGAACGTGATGAGGGCAGCTAAAGCCCGCTCCCTCTCCGCTTCCAATTCCGCAGAATCAGGGGCCCAGGCACCAGCATCTACTTGCGAGGTACCCGCTACGGCTCCTGATGGTACACGGCGTGCCAATTGCTCCACGGTCTCATGGAGTTTCCTGATCCGCTCCTCCTGGCGCACAGCAGCCTCCTGCTGTCGCTGCGTCGACTCAGCTTGCTGTTGCACTACTCCAACGAGTGTAGCCAGCTGTTCACGAAGCTCCGGGTCCCCACTTGCCCCGGATGGCTCGGGGGCCTCACCAGGCCCATCCCGTGTCGATCTCATTACAGATCGCCTACGTGACGCCATCGTATCCTTAAACACGACAATTCGATCAATCCCTCGACCTTCTAGGCCAAGTACAAACATGACTCAATTACGAACGCAATTTAGGCGAAAGTTACATAAGGGCGCCTATTCTCATCCCTTGGGTTCATGTTGTCGCGCTCCAACATGAACACACTTAGCTGAGAATAAACCACACCTTAAATCTACCTCTAATATCCTATTAGAGGCATAACCAATACATGACCCAATCGATTCATCTTTCGCCACAATTCACAAATCCTCGTCTCTCGCGAGCCTAGGTCCTTATGGTTTACCTTCCTAGGGTCTCCTAGGTCCACCTAGACCATTTCTACGCTCTGATACCACTTTATCTGTCACGCCCCGGCACCGCCACTTTGGTCGGATTCGGGCGCGCCAACAGACCAACGAACGGACAGAGTTTCCCCTGTACGTCCAAGGCGTTGCAATCAATACAATTCGCGAGGTTCCAAACATGAACATGATTCATACACAGATTGCATAAGGAAGGTATCGAAAACGTAAAAACAACTACGCTATTACAAGCATTCATCTGCATTCACGTTACATTTACATTTTTGCCTTTCACTTCCAAATACAATCAATTTGTTACATTTCGTTCATTCTTTTCTTTTCTATACCCTAAGCTATGCTGACCCAGGGTACATCAATCTCTGGTCACAAGTGGTAGGGCGCTATCTATCGAGCTACGCCCTTTCCTCGCGCCGCCGCGCCGCTCACGTGTGGACCTGAAAAACAGTGGGATGAGAACTATATACATAGTTCCCAGTGGGTACGGCCACCCAAGGGAAGAGCTCGACCCACCAGGTCCAAAGGAGGCAACATAAGCAGGTTAGTCCAATATATAAACATATATCATGTGCAAGTAATAAAATCATCCATGCTTATGCCTCAACTAAATGCAATATGAAAACCATGCAAGTAGGTATTTTCTTCTACTTTCTATTTCACTATCCATTTCTTATCCAATTCTCTCCTAAGGTTTACTCACCTTAGCCAAGGTCAAACCCGACTCACTTTTGAGTCAATCATTCACAACTTACCGCCACACTTGACTTAGCCATCTGGCGGCGAAATCGTCGCACACGCCGAACAATGGCTCAAATCACTGGGCGGCGTAATCCTTTAACTGACTTAGCCACCTGGCGGCGAAATCGTCGCACACGCCGAACAATGGCTCAAGTCACTGGGCGGCGAAATCGTCGCACACACCCCGGGTATCCAGCCTACGGCGGCGAAATCGTCGCACACGCCTGAGCTGATACCAAAACCCATCAAGATCACTAGATGTGCACATCTCTCCATTTCCAAGTCAACCTTTCTAGGTTCATAGTCACATGTCCAAGTGGTCATCCTACCACTATGCTTTCCAACCTATGTTCAATAACACTAGGTTCCATGACATTTCATCTCAAGTGGTCTACCTACCACTATGTTATTCCACCTAGGTTTACCCACCCTAGGTTCATCACCCGATCCAACCTATGTTTAATAACACTAGGTTTAATACCATCACATTCCAACCTATGTTCAATGACACTAGGTTTACTACCATCACATTCCAACCTATGTTCAATGACACTAGGTTTACTGCCATCACATTCCAACCTATGTTCAATGACACTAGGTTTACTGCCATCACATTCCAACCTATGTTCAATGACACTAGGTTCAATGTCCAATCATGTTATTCGTTATCCTAGTTGTCCACACCTAGGATTCATGACATCTAGCACTTGTATCCAACTTGTCGAGTTCTCTAATCTTCCTAGAGTTCATCGACCTATGTTCACATCCACACCTAGGCATACACACACATATATACATATACACTCATATGTCACCATTTGCCTAGCATTATACGTCCAATGGTAGATAATTTATCCTAAGTAGCATATAACCTATGCCTACTCATTTACCCAATTAGTCTACCATTACATGCATCAATAAGATAACATTAAACTTTACTCTTTGGCATGGAAGTGACCTAATCACTTCGGTAAGCACAACCCACCTCGAAACGCTTCCGATTGCTTGTAGACACTTGCAATCGGGCTCCCGTGGCCAACGTTGCCCCGTTGGGTTCGTTACTCGAAATTGATCACCGAACGCCCGTCGATTTTCAAATCAAAGTTGTCTGGGGCTCTCCTCTAACCTTCAATTAGAGAACTAGAGGATCAATTTGGTTCAAAACCTCAAAACCCCAAAACCCCCAATTCTAAACCCTAGATTCTCATTTCTCCACAAATACCCCAAAATCCATGGAGAAATCATGATTAAACTACTACAGAATCATCTAGGGAACTCACACATCTCAACTTTGAAGGATTTAGCAAGAACCCTAAACCCTAATCCGAAAACCTCACCTCGGGTCGCGAGATCGCCGAGCCGCTACGTGCGCTAGAGCTCGATTCACCGCCCTCCACGCGTTCCCGAGCTCAACCTCCACCAAAATCCCAAGTTTGGGAGAGATCTAGAGAGAGGGAGAGGAGCTTGTGAGGGAGAGGGAGAGCTTCCCTCTCTCTCTCTATGCGTGTGTGTGTGTGTTTTGGCTGAGGGAGAAGTGGGGAGGCTTCCCCTTATAAGCCTCCACTCAAAAATACCCAAAATGCCCCTTTTTGGGCTGCCAGCACGCGCAGGGTCCGGACCCTGGCTTCCCGGGTCCGGAACCCGTACCCAGATTTTGCGAAACGCAGCCAGGGTCCGGACCTTGGGATCCAGGGTCCGGAACCCGTAGGTCCAGAGCTCAAAAAACTGCATTTTCCGAAAAATCTCATTTTTGCTCCTTGAAGCTCCAATCCACTTCTAATCATTCTAAAACCCTCAAATCTCATTTCTAAGCATGTTTAAATTACTTCTCAATTGTACTTTGTCCAATTGGCCTAAGTTTAGTATAGTGTTTCAAAACTCGGTGCATCACATTAACGAACCACTTATAATATCCGGCTAGACTGAGAAAGTTTCGAACTTCGGTAACATTAGTCGGTTTAGGCCAATCTTTGATTGCCTCAATCTTCTTAGGATTCACAGCTATACCCGCCTCCGATACTACGTATCCCAATAACCTCGTAGTCAAAACTCACATTTCTTCAATTTGGCGAAGAGTTTCCTTTCCCGAAATACTTGCAATACTTGTCTCAAATGATCTTCATGCTCATTATCACTTCGAGAGTAAATCAAAATGTCATCGATGAACACCACAACAAATTTATCCAAAAAGAACTTTAAGACACGATTCATCAAATCGATAAAAGCTGCTATGGCATTAGTGAGCCCAAACGGCATAAGGTAAACTTATAATGTCCATACCGTGTTCGAAAAGCCATCCTAGGAACATCTTCCGGCTTGATCTTGAGCTAGTGATACCCAGATTGCAAATCAATCTTTGAATACACCTTCGATCCTTGGTGTTGATCAAACAAATCGTCAATCCTTGGTAATGGATCCTTTTTCTTAATCATGACTTTATTAAGTTTCACGATAGTCCACACGTAATCGAAGTGATCCATCATTCTTCTTAACAAACAGGACTAGTGCTCCCCAAGGTGAAACACTAAGCCTAATGAAGTCTTTCTCCAGCAAATCCTGCAATTGTGTTTTCAACTCCTTTAGTCCGCCGACGCCATTCTATAAGGTGCCTTTGAGATTGGAGTTGTTCCAGAAATAAGATCTACCACAAACTCGATCTCTCTATCCGGAGGCATACCTGGCAACTCCGTCGGAAACATATCAATGAATTCCCTCACAATCGGAATATTCTCAATCGTAGGAGTCTCACCACTCCTGTCCACAACTATTGCTAAGAAAGTTACACATCAGCTTTGGGTGGATGAAATAGTCATCGCAAACAGTGAACTCCTACACCCTCTAAACACCACTTCCACTTATCCCGGCTCCCTGAACGTCACAATCTGGCTCTTACAATCGATGGTAGCATGATACCTCATGAGCCAGTCCATACCCAAAACTACACTAAACTCTCTAAGTGTAGTACTCGGGAAATTTTGAGGATTTTAGGGTTTCTGGACTCGGCGGGATTCGGGCGCCCGGAAGTGGCGAAGTGGACGCCCGAATGTTCCGGACCCCGTTGCACCTTGTGGACGATCCGGTTGTGGCCGACGAGCTTCGGATCTGGACGCATGATTCGGACGCCCGGACGAGGATCCGGTTTGAGCTGTTGACGTGGAGTGCCACGTGTCGCGACGCAGGACACGTGTCGATCGCCGGAGACCGCCTGATGACTATCGACCGGCCGCATGGCCGCACGACGACACCTGTACGGCAGGGTTTCCGGACGCCCGAAAGATGGGAAGTGGGCGCCCGAATGTTGGATTTTGGGAGCCTATAAATAGGCGAGTCCCTGATCACTTTGGCTCATTTTCCACTCCGAGATCCCTGTTTCTAGAGAGAGAAAGCTAGTGTAAGGGCCATGTGTTGGCATTAGTTTGTGATCTAGCTTGTTCTCCTCTATCCTGCTGATCTGATCTGGTGTCGAGCCGTTATTCTGCTGGAGATAGCAGTTTCCTTGGAGGTTTTGACAGATCGGAGTGCTGCCGGAGTTCCTTATCCTGGAGGGTTGGATCTGAGGCTTGTTCTTTCCCCACCGTGGTTGGATTAGCATTTGAGGTGGGTTGATGTTTGCCAGATTCAGTGGACTTCCTCCTACGTGTTTTATCTCATGTTAGCATAATATGATATGATGTTGTTTGGATTATGTTAGCATGATTGGATTATGATATGTGGATATTGGATTATGATATTGGGATTATGATAGTATGCCATGCTAAGATTATGTAGAAATGTCATGTTAGGGTAAGACTGATCTATAGACTGCATGAGCATGTTCTGATCTTAGATGTGCTAATGATATGTATATGAGCATGCATTTCTTTGTATCATATTGTTGCATGATTGGACCTACACCTATTCTGTTGATTCCTTGTACCAGTGGTTGTGCATGTAGTGTAGGTGATCATGTTGTGGCTCGTGCTATGTTGTTGTACCTCCTCTTTGTGGTAGAGTCGAGAGCCTCCTCTTGTGATAGAGTTGAGATGATTGTGAGCACTGGAGCATTGATTGTGCCAAGGGCACGGGGTACTTTGTGAGAGTATTGATTGGGTCTTACCTGTTGACTATTCTTTGAGGTGCCGAGGGCACATGATCCTTTGTTGACCCAGTCGTGTCGATCATATACCTGCGGGTGCTTGACGGTTACTATGGTTGTACTTTACTCGGTTGGGTAGCTCCCACGAGTACCACTCTAGAGTTGGCGTGTTCCGTACACAGGATTGTACGAGGAACTAGTGACAGATGGTGTTCCTGTCCTAGTTGGGCTCCCTATTGTGTTGAGCAGCTCCCTATTGTGTTGAGCGGGATCAGGCCGCAGGTATGGTATTGTATTGAGAGGCATTGTATGGCGAGAGCTAGGTACAGATGGAGTTCCTGTACTAGCTGGTTCGCAGGTATTGTATTGTGTATGATAGTCCTCATTTGGTATATTCAGTTCATTGGTATTCATACTGACAGTTGAGCTTTGTGCATAGTAGTGGTAGTATATCTCCTACTCTTTTATTGCTCTATTCATATCTCTTGAGATTGAGGACTTAGTGGGCAGATCGCTGAGGCTGGTGGCGGTACCCACTGAGGACTACTTGATTGATAGTAGTTCTCACACCCATTGGTGACATCTTTTTGCAGAGTCTTCTTCCCCAGTCGTGCATACTGAGCGCGGAAAGGAGACCGTCGGGTAGAGCTATTCCCCGGATATTTGGCTAGAGGTATACCCATTTTGGATAGATGGTTGAGTCTGTACATACTATGTGATGTTGTTATCAGTCTGTATATGAGAGTTATATGTGAGAGTTATGGATGATGTATGTACAGTGATCTTTTGATATATTTATATAGCAGCTCTGTTGATACCTTTAGCTCTGTGTGTTTGATTGTGGATGTTGTTTCGCTTCGTATACATGGTAGAGATACTGTGTGTGCGGCGGATCTGGTCATGCGCCTGGGAAGAGGTAACCCGGGGCGTGACAGATTAAGTTGGTATCAGAGCTTAGGAATAGGTCAAGAGGGCCTAGGAAACCTAAGATAAACAGACCTAAGAATGACGTGAGAGACGTGATTGATCGCGAAAGTCAAAGATTGGGTTTTGAATCCTTCCTTGTAGGAAGAGTGATTGAGGGATTATGCCTTCTCTTATCAGATGACTTATGTTGGCTGCAGACGACATAATAATCTGAGAAGAAAAGAAGTGTCCTTCTAAACTTTCGCTAGATTGGGTCGTGAGATGTTTGTGGTCCTAATCGGGTATTCTGTTGCAGGTTGTTACTATGCCTCCTCGACGACCATCGACGCGAGCGCATCCGACGCCTTCGGATATGCCTGAGCAGACGGGACCTAGTGAACGGCCCGCTCTGCAGGAGCAGCTAGCAGACATAGCTGCAGTTGGAAGGCAGCAGAGTGCCTTATTACAGAAGATGTGTGATGCTTTTTCTACGCCTCGAGCTATGGAACCTCAGGCGGCAACTACTCCAACTACATCTCAACCTGGAGAAGGAAGTACTCAGCCTAGTCAAGTGCTTTCTGAAGAGGAGCAGGAGCGGATGGCGGATAGGTTGGCTCGCTTCTGTAGGTTTGATCCACCGCGATTTAATGGCAGTAGTATAGAGCCATGGGTGGTAGAAGCTTGGATATGTGAAATGGAGAAGTTGTTTGAGGATTTGTTCGTGCCAGCACGGGAGCAGGTGCATATGGCAGTGCATTGTTTATCTGGTGATGCACATGTCTGGTGGAGGAGGACCCGTGATCATAGGTCCTTGAATCCTCTACAGATGACTTGGAGTGAATTTCGGGGAATCATGTATGGAGTGTATTTTCCGAGTAGTGTGAAGATGAAGATAGAAGAGGATCTGAAGAACCTGAAGCAAGGGAATCGCTCGGTGCAGGAGTATGCGAGGGAATTTACTAGGTTGCTCAACTGTGTTCCCTCAGCAGCGCGAGATGAGATACAGAAGGTTTATCTGTATGAGAAGGGTTTGAGACCCGAGATCTTTCCATTTGTCCACTCGCAGAGACTTCAGACCTTGGATGCTACTATCGAGCAGTCTCTATGGGTAGAGCGTGGGGCATTTGTGACGAGAGGACAGCCTATGGACCCAGCTCAGGGTCAGGAGAGGAAACGCCCGGCACCTGATGATGGAGGGCAATCAAGTAGCAGACGGCCACCTAAACCTCCACAGCAATCGCGTTTCCTGAGACGTGGATCTTTTAGTCGCCAGCAGTCTGGAGGATATCGCCAGCAGTGGGGAGGATATCGTCAGCAGCGACAGCAGCAGCAGCAGCAGTCGAGGGGACCTCCTCGATGTGTGATTTGTGGAGGACCTCATTTTGCTTATCTTTGTGATCGACCAGATGGCCGATGTTTTGAATGTGGACAGCGGGGACACATCAGGAGGGCTTGTCCCAGACTTGTAGCAACTCCTTCTACGGCATCTGTGCCTTTTACTCCACCGCAGTATTCTGGAGCTTCCCCGGTATTTTCTCAGGAGCGATCTTCTATGCCACGACAGCAGGATCGACGCCAGCCACCGGCGAGCGGGCGAGTTTATGCCGCTCAGATTGAGGATCCTGCGATAGCTAATCGAGTGGTGGCAGGTATAGTTTTGATTTGTGGCATTAGATCGCGTACTTTATTCGATACTGGTGCATCGCATTCCTTTGTTAGTAGGACATTTGCATTGCATCATGATCTAGAGATAGGATTGTTACCCCAGGCACAGGAGGTGCGGGTACCTGACCATAATTTGCAAGTGATTGAGGGTTGTGTAGGATGTCCT
Source organism: Puya raimondii (assembly GCA_016920855.1). Lineage (NCBI taxonomy): Eukaryota > Viridiplantae > Streptophyta > Magnoliopsida > Poales > Bromeliaceae > Puya > Puya raimondii. Next base: position 19,363,965 of record JABWPP010000049.1, on the reverse strand, counting down.
GTGCAAGTAGGACCTTGGACCATGCCTGTTGATTTATTAGTATTGAGACAATTGCAGGATTTTGATGTAATCCTAGGCATGGATTGGTTATCTCGATATTTTGCTACGATCGATTGTGGATCTAAGACAGTAATCTTTCGTGAACCTGGATATGAGGAGTATGTTTATGAAGGTTGTAAGAGTTCACTGTTCGCAGTGACGATCTCTTCTTCTAAGGCCAGACAGATGTTAAATAGTGGATGTATGGCCTATTTAGCAACGGTGATTGAGGTGCCCACTGTTGTACCAGGACTCGAGGATATTTCTATTGTCCGTGAATTTCCGGACGTATTTTCTTCTGAGTTATCCTCGATGCCTCCTGATAGGGAGATTGAATTCATGATTGATGTGGTACCAGGAACCGCGCCAATCTCGAAGACACCCTATAGAATGGCACCAGCTGAGTTGAGAGAGTTGAAGGCGCAATTGCAAGATTTGATGGATAAAGGTTTTATCAGACCAAGTGTGTCGCCTTGGGGAGCGCCTGTGTTGTTTGTGAAGAAGAAGGATGGTTCACTTAGGTTGTGTGTGGACTATCGAGAATTGAACAAAGTGACCATCAAGAATAGATACCCCCTCCCACGTATCGATGACCTGTTCGATCAATTGCAGGGAGCGTGTGTCTTTTCTAAAATTGATCTTCAGTCCGGTTACCACCAGTTGAAGGTGAAGGCCGAGGATATTTCTAAGACAGCTTTTAGAACTCGGTACGGGCATTATGAGTTTACAGTCATGCCGTTTGGGTTGACTAATGCCCCTGCTGCATTTATGGATATGATGAACCGAGTCTTTAAATCCTTCTTGGACAAGTTTGTGGTAGTCTTTATCGATGATATTTTGATTTACTCCCGTAGTGATGCGGAACATGAGGAGCATCTGAGATTAGTGCTATAACTCTTGCGAGAGAAGAAGTTGTATGCAAAGCTGAAGAAGTGTGAATTTTGGTTGAGAGAGGTTGCCTTTTTAGGCCATGTGATTTCAGCTTTGGGAGTAGCTGTTGATCCTAAGAAGATTGAGGCAATTCGTGATTGGCCTAGACCGACGACCATTTCTGAGGTTCGGAGTTTTCTTGGTCTAGCCGGGTATTATCGACGATTCGTGGAGAGCTTTGCGAAACTCTCTACGCCACTTACTCGACTAACCAGGAAAGGGGTTAAATATGTTTGGAGTGATGAGTGCCAAGCATGTTTTGATGAGCTTAAACAGAGATTGATGACAGCCCCTATTCTTGCACTACCTGTGATGGGCGAAGGATTTGTAATTTATAGTGATGCTTCGCATAGTGGCTTAGGTTGCGTGTTAATGCAACATGGTAAAGTGATTGCATATGCTTCAAGACAATTGAAGGAGTACGAGAAAAACTACCCCACTCATGATCTGGAGTTGGCAGCGGTAGTCTTTGCTCTGAAGCTATGGCGTCACTATCTTTATGGTGAGCATTGTGAAGTATATACAGATCATAAGAGTCTTAAGTATCTGTTTACACAGAAAGAGTTGAATCTACGGCAACGGAGATGGTTAGAATTATTGAAGGATTATGACATTTCTATATTATACCATCCCGGTAAGGCGAACGTTGTTGCCGATGCTTTGAGTAGGAAGGCTGTGGCGACTTTGAGTTTGTGTATTACTCAACAGCCTGTCCTAGTGGAAGAGATGCGGAGGTTATCTCTTGAGGTAGTTACTTCTGGGATGACGGCGAGGTTGATGACTCTGATTTTGCAGCCCACTCTGTTAGACAGGATTCGAGAAAAACAGAGTGAAGATCCTTACTTGATGAAAATTCGAGATCAACTGAGGAGTGGAGATCTTGAAGGTTTTTCTTGTGATGATTCTGGATTTCTCCGTTTTAGAGGACGTCTATGTGTACCAGCAGATCAGGAGATTCGAGAGGAGATATTGAAGGAAGCACATTATTCTCCTTATTCTGTACATCCTGGAGGGACTAAGATGTACCAGGATCTGAAGACCCACTTTTGGTGGAATGGTATGAAGCGGGATATTGGTAAAGCTGTAGCTCAATGTTTGACATGTCAGCAAGTTAAGGCTGAACATCGTGTACCAGCTGGTAAGCTACAGAGTCTTCCAATACCTGAATGGAAATGGGATCACATTACGATGGATTTCATCGTAGGTTTGCCGAGGACTTCGAGCGGCTGTGATTCTATTTGGGTGATTGTTGATAGGCTGACGAAGTCTGCTCATTTTCTGCCTATGCAGATTACTTGGTCACGTGAGCGACTTGCGCAGCTCTATATGGACGAGGTATTGAGATTGCATGGAGTGCCAATCTCAATAGTATCTGATAGAGACTCAAGGTTTGTTTCTCATTTTTGGAAGAGTTTACAAACAGCTTTGGGGACTCAGCTTCGGTTTAGCACTGCATTTCATCCCCAGACTGATGGTCAGTCCGAGCGTACTATACAGACACTCGAGGATATGTTGAGAGCTTGTGTCTTGGATTTTGGTGGAGGTTGGGATCGACATCTGAGATTGGTAGAGTTTGCGTACAACAATAGCTATCAGGCGAGCATTAGGATGGCTCCGTTTGAAGCGTTGTATGGACGCAAATGTCGATCATCTCTGTATTGGGATGATATTGGTGAAAGGAAAACGTTGGGACCAGACCTTTTACTTGAAGCCGAGGAGAAAGTAAAAGTGATACGGCGGCATATTGAGACGGCTCAGAGCAGGCAGAAGAGTTATTCTGATACTCGGAGGCGAGATCTAGAGTTTCATGTTGGCGATCATGTTTTCTTGAAGGTCTCACCATCGAAGGGCATACGGAGATTTGGGATTCGCGGAAAGCTTAGTCCGCGATTTATTGGTCCTTTTGAAATCTTAGAGAGAGTTGGACCCGTGGCATATCGATTAGCCCTTCCGCCTCGACTTGCAGGAGTGCACGATGTCTTTCATGTATCTGTTCTGAGGAGATACATGCATGACCCTTCCCACGTGATTGATTTTTCTTCACTGGAGCTTACCGAGGATTTGCAGTACGAGGAGCGACCGATACGGATTCTTGCTCGTGAGACGAGGGAATTGCGTAATCGGGTCATACCTTATGTAAAGGTACAGTGGGATTTTCATGATGATAGAGAGGCGACTTGGGAGTTGGAGACGATTATGCAGAGTTCTTATCCCCACTTGTTTACACCTTGAGGTACGTGTTACCTTAGTTTCGAGGACGAAACTATTATAAGGAGGGGAGAATGTAGTACTCGGGAAATTTTGAGGATTTTAGGGTTTCTGGACTCGGCGGGATTCGGGCGCCCGGAAGTGGCGAAGTGGACGCCCGAATGTTCCGGACCCCGTTGCACCTTGTGGACGATCCGGTTGTGGCCGACGAGCTTCGGATCTGGACGCATGATTCGGACGCCCGGACGAGGATCCGGTTTGAGCTGTTGACGTGGAGTGCCACGTGTCGCGACGCAGGACACGTGTCGATCGCCGGAGACACACCGCCCCACCGCCTGATGACTATCGACCGGCCGCATGGCCGCACGACGACACCTGTACGGCAGGGTTTCCGGACGCCCGAAAGATGGGAAGTGGGCGCCCGAATGTTGGATTTTGGGAGCCTATAAATAGGCGAGTCCCTGATCACTTTGGCTCATTTTCCACTCCGAGATCCCTGTTTCTAGAGAGAGAAAGCTAGTGTAAGGGCCATGTGTTGGCATTAGTTTGTGATCTAGCTTGTTCTCCTCTATCCTGCTGATCTGATCTGGTGTCGAGCCGTTATTCTGCTGGAGATAGCAGTTTCCTTGGAGGTTTTGACAGATCGGAGTGCTGCCGGAGTTCCTTATCCTGGAGGGTTGGATCTGAGGCTTGTTCTTTCCCCACCGTGGTTGGATTAGCATTTGAGGTGGGTTGATGTTTGCCAGATTCAGTGGACTTCCTCCTACGTGTTTTATCTCATGTTAGCATAATATGATATGATGTTGTTTGGATTATGTTAGCATGATTGGATTATGATATGTGGATATTGGATTATGATATTGGGATTATGATAGTATGCCATGCTAAGATTATGTAGAAATGCCATGTTAGGGTAAGACTGATCTATAGACTGCATGGGCATGTTCTGATCTTAGATGTGCTAATGATATGTATATGAGCATGCATTTCTTTGTATCATATTGTTGCATGATTGGACCTACACCTATTCTGTTGATTCCTTGTACCAGTGGTTGTGCATGTAGTGTAGGTGATCATGTTGTGGCTCGTGCTATGTTGTTGTACCTCCTCTTTGTGGTAGAGTCGAGAGCCTCCTCTTGTGATAGAGTTGAGATGATTGTGAGCACTGGAGCATTGATTGTGCCAAGGGCACGGGGTACTTTGTGAGAGTATTGATTGGGTCTTACCTGTTGACTATTCTTTGAGGTGCCGAGGGCACATGATCCTTTGTTGACCCAGTCGTGTCGATCATATACCTGCGGGTGCTTGACGGTTACTATGGTTGTACTTTACTCGGTTGGGTAGCTCCCACGAGTACCACTCTAGAGTTGGCGTGTTCCGTACACAGGATTGTACGAGGAACTAGTGACAGATGGTGTTCCTGTCCTAGTTGGGCTCCCTATTGTGTTGAGCAGCTCCCTATTGTGTTGAGCGGGATCAGGCCGCAGGTATGGTATTGTATTGAGAGGCATTGTATGGCGAGAGCTAGGTACAGATGGAGTTCCTGTACTAGCTGGTTCGCAGGTATTGTATTGTGTATGATAGTCCTCATTTGGTATATTCAGTTCATTGGTATTCATACTGACAGTTGAGCTTTGTGCATAGTAGTGGTAGTATATCTCCTACTCTTTTATTGCTCTATTCATATCTCTTGAGATTGAGGACTTAGTGGGCAGATCGCTGAGGCTGGTGGCGGTACCCACTGAGGACTACTTGATTGATAGTAGTTCTCACACCCATTGGTGACATCTTTTTGCAGAGTCTTCTTCCCCAGTCGTGCATACTGAGCGCGGAAAGGAGACCGTCGGGTAGAGCTATTCCCCGGATATTTGGCTAGAGGTATACCCATTTTGGATAGATGGTTGAGTCTGTACATACTATGTGATGTTGTTATCAGTCTGTATATGAGAGTTATATGTGAGAGTTATGGATGATGTATGTACAGTGATCTTTTGATATATTTATATAGCAGCTCTGTTGATACCTTTAGCTCTGTGTGTTTGATTGTGGATGTTGTTTCGCTTCGTATACATGGTAGAGATACTGTGTGTGCGGCGGATCTGGTCATGCGCCTGGGAAGAGGTAACCCGGGGCGTGACACTAAGTCTGTGTGGAGCCAACAAATCTGCCAACATGATCCAGTCTCCAACTCTAACAGGGCAACTAGGGATCACGCCCGGGCCCCAGCGGAAGCCCACCCGACAAGTGCACAGACCCGCCGTGTACACTAAGCACACCCGGTGCACACTAGGCGTCTACAACAAACATCTCAAGACAAAATAGGAAGTACATCCTAAACCTGGTGATCAGAGCAAGTGTAAAATTCTATGATACAAATAAGTCTAATACAATAATCCATTCACAAGATATACAATAAGTATCAAACAAAAGGTACATCTTATGAATAGAAGGTGGTCTCTATACAAAATGATCTAGTACACCTTTCACAACAAAAACTAAAAGAAAGGTGCCTCGGGTCCACCTATAGCAACACCAAAGAGGCTCTAGCTAGTCGCTAACCCCTTGCCACGATCCCTATCCTCTCCCGGTGTGGAAGGCTCTGAAACAAAAACAAACAACCAATGTGGATGAGAACTATTAAACAATAGTTTTCAGTGGGTAAGCCGCCGAGAATAGCGAAATACACTACTAGGTCAACTGAGGCAAAGATAGTAAATAACTGAATTGTAAAGCCTGAATATAATAACTGAAATGAAAAGGTTCTATTACTATCATGCCTCTACGTGACTATACCAATCAACATGTATGTAGTTCTACTACTATCAAGTATAAAAGTGTGTAATGACCAACATATATATCCAACTACTATGTATGCATTATCTAGTTATGATATTCCATGTCAAGTTTAATTAACTTCTACTCAATCATCGGGGACTTACACAAAGGTAACGTCCCGGCTTGTGCCGTGCCTAATGGCCTCGTGGTAGTCAATATTCCCCCTCTAGGAATGAGCCTCGCCCACAGCATCCCACTTCGGCGCCCAATCCCGCACGGGCGAGTATGTTGTTGCAAAGGCTATACACCGGAGTCCCGGCTTGTAGGGAGCGACCCTCACAAGCTTGTGCGAATGAGCACAAGGGCAAAGAAACATGGTCAAATGCGTATGAAACCTCATTCATCATGTCTAAAACATGGAATATCCGTTAACGACCTAAAGGTCGAATACGTTGTCATAACGTCATATCTAGTCGTTCATGCCGTTGAAGTTCTAGCCCAATCAATAGTTCAACTAATCATGTAGTGCCTTATATGATACAACTCAACTTTAACATGCATGAGAGCGTTTTACACAAATACTCTAAAATAGAACTCATAAGTCTTGACATGCATGTTATTTATTACATATGCCTCTACCACATAGAGAATGCAAGTCTTCATGCATAAAATAGCCAAATCATATGCTCAAAAATTCTATGTTGTCATGAATAGCATACTAAATCATCTATTATGCCCTATAACAAGATAGGAGACGTAGGGGGAGTTCACCCATTTCGGTGAGGTCAAACCCAGCGGATAACCTTCAAAAGCTTGATCGTTTTCCAAACAAAGTTGCCCCCTAGATTTCTTGTACCCTAAGAAAAACTTCCAAAGGGTTACAAGCTTCTAAAAAGCTCAATACGAAATTCACAAAAAATCAAAGTCAAAATAGGTGAAAATTATCTTAGATCAAGTAAAACTTGTTCCATGTCCAAACCGAAGCAATGGGGCTTCAAATCCAACCTAAAAGAGTGTTCTACACCCGTCAAATTAACCCCTAAAGCTGACAAAAGAAAAGCCCCAAAATAAATCCTAGTTTCAACAAAACTAATGTTTCTACCCAAAAGTTCTTGCAAAACTCACCAATAGAAGATGCAAGAGGACCACTAACCTCAAAGAGAGCTCCAATCAACACTTAGAGTTGCTAGGGTTGTAGTTTAGCCCACAAACAAGTCTCTTCCTTCAAACTCGAGCTCCCCTCCAAGTCCTAGATGCGTGCATCTGTGGAGGAGATGAAGAGAAGAAGAAGAATCCAAAGATTAGACGGGTTGGAGGAAGATATCCAGGAGAAGAGGGGAGAAACTCACCTCTTTCTCCTCCCTCAAGCTACAGCCACAAGAAGGCAATGAGACGGGTGAAGGGGTATTTTACATGCTGTAACAATATCCCCAAAGGTCCCCCAAAACTCAAAAATTATAAACTGTATGAAACAGTTTCTGCACCATTGAGTACCGATACACGAATTGGAGTACCGGTACTCGGGCAGTTCCGGTACCCGTGGTTCGATTCCGCAAAATCCGAACGTTGGAAATCGAAAGCTCCTACTGCGTTCCGGTACCTCCTGTTTCGGTACCGGTACTAAACAAATCCGTACCGGTACTCAGCCGAGTTTCGCAAAATCCGAGAGCTGTGCCAACCCTTACGCAACAGGGTTCCGGTACCCAAACTTGGTACCGGTACGCAATAGCCAAAAGTGTAGTTTTTTATAGATTTTGAGTTCCGAAGTCCGTTTCCATGCTAATTAAGCCCCGAAAACGTCCCCAAGCTCTCCAAACTCAATCAAAACTTCCAAAATAGTATAAAGCACCATTCCTCACACTAGAACTCCGTAATTTGCAGAAGGTCAGTGCACTACATCCTCCCCTCCTAAAAAGGGGTTTCGTCCGTGAAACTAAAAATCAAATACCATAAGCATCCATCTGAAAAAGATGGGGATAACACTCCCGCAGCATACTCTCCAGTTCCCAAGTAGCCTCGCGCTCCTCGTGGTTGCTCCAAAGCACCTTCACATAGGGAATCTCACGATTCCGGAGTTTCTTCACCTCGCGAGCTAAGATCCTCACTGGGTGCTCCTCAAAACTCAGATCTTCACGCAACTCCAAAGGCGTGAAATCCACTACATGAGCTGGATCAAAAACATACTTCCGGAGCGTTGAAACATGAAACATATTGTGTACTCCCGATAGGCTTGGCGGCAAAGCAAGCCGATATGCTACCGGGCCTACACGCTCCAAAATCTCAAAAGGTCCAATAAATCGAAGACTTAACTTTCCCCGAATTCCAAATCTCTTGATCCCCTTCGTAGGTGACACTTTCAGGAAGACATGATGTAGCACACTGAACTTTAACAAATTGCGGAGTTCTAGTGAGAGAATAGTGGCTTATGCTATTCTGAAGTTTTGGGTTGTGTTTGATGAGCTTGGGAGTGTTTTCGGGACTTAGAAAGTGCGAAAACGGACTCCGAAAGTCAAAATCTGCAAAAGTGCTGCATTGTATACCGGTATGTAGTTTTGGGATACCTGAATCCAGTGGAAAATTGGATTTTGCGCAGCTCTCGGGTTTTGCGGAATCCGGCCCTCGATACCGAAAAAGATGCAATGTATACCGGTACTGATGTTTGGTATACCGGTATATTGTTTCGTGGCCTTTTTGGCCGAGGCTCGGGTTTTGCAATTTTTGTGCAGTATACCGGTATGCCTATGTGTATACCGGTACACAGTGCTGCAGAGTGCATTTTGTGCAGTTTTGCAATTTTGGCTTTTTGAGGGGTCTAAGTGGATTTTGTTGCTTTGGGTTAAGCAACCCTTCACCCCTCTCATGTTGCCTTTGCTGCTGAGGACTTGGAGGAGATGAGGTAGGTTCCTTCCCTCTCTCTCTCTAGATTTTCTTGCTCCCAAATCCTAGAAACTTGGTTTTGATCTCTTCTCTCTCTCCATTTTCTTCATGGAGGAGTGCTTCTAGGCTTTGTGGGGAGCTCGGGATGGATGAGGGGAACTTGTTGGTGGGCTTAGCTTCAACCTAGCATGTTTGAGCTTAGTTGGGAGCTTGATTTGAGGTTAGTAAACCCTTTTACAACCTTTATTTGTGATTTTTGCTTGAGATTTGCATGAAAACCTAGTTTCATGAGAACTAGGGTTTTATTTAGGTTTCGTGATTGGGAGCTCTTGAGGTTGAATTGATGGGTGTAGAATGTTGTTGTAGGTTGGATTTGAAGATCCCTAACATCAATTTGGACTTAGAACAAGTTTTACTTGCTCAAGGTATTTTTCACCCATTTACCTCATAGATTTTGGTGTTTTTCGAATTTGTTCGTTCGAAACTTGTAACCCCTTGGAAAATTATCTTAGGGTATGAGAAGCTCGGGGGACAACTTCGTTTTGAAGTACTGCGAGGTTCCGACGGTTTTTCGGTGGGTCTGACCTCACCGAAATGGGTGAACTCCCCCCTATGTCTCCTATCTTGTTATAGGATGGATTAGATGCATAATTATGATAATTATGACATGATGAAAGTTGTGATTGCATGGGATATATATGTTGTATATGAAAAGTGTATATTTCATATAGTATGGCATTATGAGAATAACATGCATGCTAGGGTATTTGCACTAGTAGTGTATTGATGCATTATGAAATGCTAATTAAGATATGCATGCTAGAGAGGAGTGTTATATGAGACACTACTTAGTTGATGGATTAGTGAACTCTCTTCGCATACTAAAGTGTGCTTGTATAGAGAAAAGAGAGAAGATATGACAAATGCAAGATAAGTATGTTACACCTCATCTAGGTGAGCAACTTTGACGGGCATTGTTGCCATTGGACTCGACCTTTTGGTCGTGGAATGTTTCCATGTTTAAGACATGAGAAAAGGGATTCTTTTTGTGTTGATAACTGTAATTGACTAAACATGAATTTTACTTGGTTAAGCGAATACTTGCATGATGACTTTCATACTCTATGTAGTAGAGGTTAGTGTAGCTCATGCATGGCATGGATTATGGTCTTGTTGGCATCGTAGGATGCATTGTCATGGCATTCGTAGAATGCATGAATTGTAGCATTAGAATAATGCATGGTTTATGAACTTAGTAAACTAAGAGATGAACTTTTACATGTTAGAGACATGTGCATATTGGTAGGGACATACCAACGGATAATTTGAGAACAATATGAGATTGTTGACATTTAGCATATTGGCTATTGAATGTAATAAACATGATATGACATGTTTTGACATAGTATGAGGTTGAGCATATTATATTTCACTTAGGTGAATAATTAGGTTGACATTATGACATAATGTTAGATCCTTGGACATTGGTGGGCTATTCCATGTTTAGACATGATGAACGTATTTCCTATGCTGTTGACTATGCTTGTTAATGCCATTGTGCTCATTTGCACATGCTTGTGAGGGTCGCTCCCTACAAGCCGGCACTCCGGAGTGGGCCTTTCGCGACATTGATCGCCTATGTGCAGGTTATATGGACGCCGAAGTGGATTGCCGTGGGGGAGGCTCATTCTAGCGAGAGAATGTTAACTACCACGGGGCCATTAGGCACGGCACAAGCCGAGACTTGAAAAATCCTTTATGGTAGGAAATATTGGGAGGAATGTTACATTCGACATCATAATTAGTAATTGATGCATATAGATGTAGCAGATGGACATAGTAGTAGATTGTGGCATTACATGTAGTGAGACATTGACAGGACTTGGCACAATTGTGGATAGTGAACATAACATACATATACTTGGGAACAAGTCATATAGTTCATACATGTAGTGGGAAGTCAGGTATACATAACATACTTGTAGTTGGGGACAAGTTATATGTGTAATAGTAAACTTGACATATAGTGAGTTTATGACATTAGAATATGTGTAGTTGATCATGGCATATTTACACATATATGAGTAGAATGTTTACACACTTTGTAACATGTTTATGTAGATGAATTATTCATTTGGAGGCATGATAGTAGTAGAACTATCTGTTTAGCTTTTAATGTATTATGCCTTATGTTTCAGCTTATACTATCTTGCCTCAGTTGACCTAGCGGTGTAATTCGCCACTCTCGGCGGCTTACCCACTGGGAACTATTGTTTAATAGTTCTCACCCCCATTGTTGTTGGATTTTTATTTCAGAGCCTTCCGCAGCAGGAGAGGCTTGGGATCGTGGCGAGGGGTTAGCAGCTAGCTAGAGCCTCTACGATACTATTATAGACATACCATGGATGCCTTTCTTTGTATTTTGAATGAAATGTGTAGAGTTGTTCCTAGAGAGTGATCTCCTAGTGTTATTATAATGTATAAATTTTATTGTATATCTCGAGATTTTAGTTGTGTTGATCTTGTTTTAGTTGTAGAACTATGTTCTCGCTCTGATCACCTTGTTTAGGATGTATTACTCCTACTTGTTGTTGTTGTTGTTGACGCCTTGTGTACATTGTGTGTTGTTTTGGCGTACACGGCGGGTCTGTGCACGTGCCTGGTAGGCTCCCACTAGGGCCCGGGGCGTGACACATGATCTCCCACTTGACGTTCCAATTCTCACCGACGCTTATCCGCATAACTCTTCTGTCGACTTTGGGCCACAATCAATCGTTCACGAGCGAGTTGAACCTTATTTTCTGCTTCATGAAGCACATCAGGGCCCAAAACTATCCGTTTACCTACCTCACTCCAGTGGAGGGGCGATTGGCACTTTCTTCCATAGAGAGCTTCAAAAGGTGCCATCTTGATACTTGCTTGATAACTATTGTTATAAGCAAATTCCGCCATAGGTAGATGTTGGTGCCATCCGCCTTGAAAAGCCAAAACACATGCCCTAAGCTTGTCCTCCAAAATCTGAATGGTACGTTCTGACTGTCCATCACTCTGAGGGTGGAAAGCAGTGCTGAAATCCAATCGCGTGCCAAGTGCCTCATGAAGACTCTTCCAAAAGTACGATGCAAATCTAGGATCTCGATCCGATACAATAGAGAAAGAAACTCCATGAAGTCGCACAATTTCATCAAGGTATTCTTGTGCACGTCTCCCTCCAGACAAAGTCGTGTGAATAGGAATAAAATGTGCCGATTTGGTCAACCTATCCACAATTACCCAAATAGCATTATACCCAGCTTGTGAGCGAGGCAAACCCAAAACGAAATCCGTGGTGATCCGATCCCACTTCCACACGGGTATAGGCAAACTCTGAAGCTTGCCTGCGGGAAGTCGATGCTCGGCTTTCACCTGTTGGCACGTCAAACATCGCGCCACGAACTCTCCAATATCTTTCTTCATTTCGGGCCATCAATGGAGCAACTTTAAATCTTTATACATTTTAGTGCTACCCGGATGCAAGGCATAAGGCCCTCGATGAGCCTCATTGTAAATAAAATCGACTTGTCTCTGCTTTGTGGTTCATATAAGCACAGGCACACAATGACGCGCGCATTGAAGGAGCAGGTCATTTTCGAGTGGCAACCACATAGAGGTGGATACACAATAACCCTGGTCAACCGGAAACACAGGCGGCGAGTGAACAACCGGAGCCGATCTAGTGAACCTTGAAATCCTTTATCGGCTCAGTGCAAAGCCCTTTGTGGGTCGAAGATGTCCAAGCCAGGGAGAAGGGCCGGGGAAGAGGGGGCGATGCCAGCGGAGAGGAGCCACACATTTTCCACAGAACTATCCCATGCTGGGGTGAGAGGGTCGTTAGTGGACCGGGGGATCCTTTGGAAAATGACTCGCACGAGCTGTGCCTCGTGAAGTACCCCGCTCAGAGGGGGCTGGGGGGGGCACTTCCGTGGGGCTGGTCGGCACGCGCAATCAGATAGGCCGCTAGCGGGCCAGCACAAGTTCAAACAAATTAGCAGGGGGGGGGGGGACTGGGGGGGGGGCTCCGGGGGGGGGGGGGGGATCCTACAGGTAGCCAACATCCGCTTCGTTGGCGACACAACCTTCCCTATCATAGTCATTCACCACAGAGGTTTGCTGTTGGAGGATCCAGAGTACAGGCGCTAGTCCAATAGCGGCGTATCAATCGACTCTCTGGCGAGTGCCCCCAACCCTACTGCCCCTCCTGGCTAGCCACCCCCTGTGACTCTCCAGGGCCCGCATGCAAGGGGCGAAACACGACCCCTTTCCTCCCATCTACGACGAGCCGATCATGGCTACAGAAAAGTATACCGCCTGATAGAACCCAAGCCTGTACAATGATCCATAGTATAGGGTGAGGGGGGGGGCGGGGCAGGCGGGGATCTCCATGGGCCCATATGTGGTGTTTGGGCCAAGGTCCAAAGACTCCCGATCAGAATCCGGGAGATTGGCGAGAGTTGAGAGAGATGAGCGAATCTAAGGATGATTAACAACATCGGACATAGTTGCCACACGAGAAGTGCCCGTCACTTGGGGCTGAGCCTCCGCAGTCGCTCCTCCTGCTGACGCTGGTGGTGAAGGGTTCCGACTCACCCTTATGGAAGCTTGCTGGAGCAGTAAGTCCTCCAGCCGCTTCATCCTCACCTCCTATCGGCGTGCAGTACCTGCTTGCTGCTAGGCCGCAGCTATAGACCTAACTGCTCTCTCAACTCACGAACCTCACTGGATCCGGAAGTAGCGGAGGTCTCCACCTCCTCAGCATCAGCCACCGCGGCCGCCTCAGCCGTCATGGAGCGAGTCGTCGGCATCACAAATTGCAACAAACATAACATGCGTAGGTTAAAACCAACCCATGCCAAACGTATCTCCGTTCATAAAATACAAACCCCAATCAAGCGAAAGTAATGAAGTGACCCCCAACTATTCCCCGATGTCACGTTGTCGGCCGCCAACGTGACTCTCCAAGGACATAGAAGTTGTACACTTCGGTCAACTCCAACCCTTTTTGGAGCTAAAGACATGACCCAATCATATTGTTTTCGCCAAAAGTCACAAAAGACCCCGTCTCTCACGTTCCTAATCGTTATAGTCCAATCAGCCTAAGATTTGCTAGGTCCACTAAATCAACCCTAGGCTCTGATACCAACATAATTTGTTACGCCCGGGTCCCAGCGGAAGTCTACCCGGCACGTGCACAGACCCGCCGTATGCACAAGAAACCCTGGTGCACACAAGGCGTCTACATCAAACAAGCGGAAAAAGAAGTATATGTACATTCCTGAACAAGGTAATCAGAGCATATGAACTTAACCCTATGAAATAAACGACAAGTTTACAATAATAAACCATTCACAAGATATACAATAAGTTTCATACAGAAGGTACATCTTATGAATATAAGGGTGGTCACTATACAAAATACAAAAGTACACCTTTCACGTCTAAAACCAAAAGAAAGGTGCCTCGGGTCCACCTATAGCAACACTGGGGTGGCTCTAACTAGTCGCGATCCCCTTGCCGCCATCCCTAACCTCTCCCCACTTTGGAAGGCTCTAAAACAAAAACAAACAACCAATGGGGGTGAGAAAAAATAATAATTTTCAGTGGGTAAGCCGCCGAGAATAGCGAAATACCACTAAGTCAACTGAGACAAAAATAGTAATTAACTGAAATATAAAATAAGAATGTAATAACTGAAATGAAATGATTTTTATTACTATCATGCCTCTATGTGACTATGCCAATCAACATGTATGTAGTTCTACTATCATCATGTATACAAGTATATAATGTTCAACATATAAGTACTACTATTATGTATGCATCAACTAATTGTGATGTACAATGTTAAGTTTAATTAACTTTTACCCAATCATCGGGGACTTACACAAGGTAACGTCCCGGCTTGTGCCATGCCTAATGGCCCCGTGGTAGTCAACATTCCTCCTCTAGCAATGAGCCTTGCCCACGGCATCCCACTTCGGCGCCCAATCCCGCACGAGCGAGCATGTTGTCGCAAAGGCTAAACTCCGGAGTGCCGGCTTGTAGGGAGCGACCCTTACAAGCTTGTGCGAATGAGCACAACGACAAACAAGCGTGGTCAAATACGTACAAAACCTCATCCGTCATGTCTAAAACATGGAATATCAATTAACGACCTAGGGGTCGAGTACATTGTCATAATGTCATATTTAGTTGTTTATCTTGGTTTAAGTACAATACACTTAACTCTACAACATGTCTTTAACATGCAAGGTGTCATGTTTCCTCTCAGCTATAGCAAGTAGAAAGAATTGCTATTCAAGTTTCAACCCAATAAATAGCCCTACTAGTCATGTAGTGTTACATATAGTACAACTCAACTATAACATGCATGAAAGCGATTTATGCAAATACTTGAACAAGTGAAGAGTAATCCTTTACAATCGAACTCATAAGTCTTGACATGCATGTTATTATTACATATGCTTCTACTACATAGAGAATGCAAGTCTTCATGTATGGAATGACCAAACCATATGCTTAAAAATTCTATGTTGTCATGAATAGGATACTAAATCATCTATTACGCCCTATAATAAGATAGGAGACATAGGAGGAGTTTAACCATTTCGATGAGATCAAACCGATCGGATAACCTTCGAAAGCTCGATCATTTCCCAAACAAAATTGCCCCCTAGACTTCTTGTATCCTAAGAAAAATTTCTAAGGGGTTACAAGCTTCTAAAAAGTTCACCACGAAATTTATCAAAAATTAAGTAGAAAATAGGTGAAAATTACCTTAGATCCAGTAAAACTTGTCCAAAGTCCAAACCAAAGCAATGAGACTTCAAATCCAACCTAAAAGAGTGTTCTACACCTATCAATTTCACCCCAAAAGCTCACAAAAGAAAAACCCCAAAATGAACCCTAATTTCTACAAAATTAGGTTTTATAACAAAAATTCTTGTAATTCTCACAATTAGAGGATGTAAGAGGATTACTAACCTCAACGAGAGCTCCAATCCCCACTTAGAGTTGCTAGGGTTGAAACTTAGGCCTCAAACAAGTCCCTTCTTCAAGCTCGAGCTCCCTTCCAAGTCCTAGATGCATGCATCCATGGAGGAGATGAAGAGAAGAAAGAAAATCCAAAAATTAGAAGGATTGGGGAAGAAATCCAAGAGGAAGAGAGGGGAAGAAGCTCACCTTTCTCCTTTCTTTCACTCTCCAAATGAAAGGAGTAGAGAGGGGTGAAGTGGGTTACAACCCACTTGCACAAACCCATTTAGGTCCCTCAAAAGCCAGGAAATTACATTGAGTATCGGTACACGAATTGGAGTACCGGTACTCAACCCAGTTGTTCCGGTACTCAGGTTCAGTCCCGCAAAACCCGAACATTGGAATCCACAGACTCCTACTGAGTTCCGGTACCTGCCCATTTCATTACCGGTACAAGTCGAATCAGTATCGGTACCCAGCTGAGTTCCGCAAAATTCGAGAGCTGTGTCAACCGATACGCAACAGGGCTCCGGTACCCATACTCGGTACCGGTACACAATAGTCAAAAGTATAGTTTTTACAGATTTTGGCCTCCGAAGTCCGTTTTCGCGCTAATTAAGCCCCGAAAACATCCCCAAGCTTTCCAAACTCAGTTAAAACTCTCAGAATAGTATAGAATATCATTCCTTTCACTAGAACTTCACAATTTGCTGTAGTTCAGTGCACTCACAAGTATGTTAATTGGTGAGTATAGTAAGCTATGTATAGCCAATATTCATAATTATTTCACTAAATATTTCAAAGTAACATTATAAGAGCTTATTGGGACCAAAAATATTAAAATAAGCCCGTGCCAGAGCCTATCATTAGGAGATCATGCATATCCATTGGCACGCAAGTGTGCCATGTGTCAGCATGCAAATGTGCTTGTGCCGTATCGTGCCAAGCAAATAACGACACGGCTCCGTGCCACGATACTTTATTCCTTGCTTTCTATAGCAAAAAGAGGCTAAATCACATGGATCACATCTAAACATACTACCACATGCATGTACCATAAATGAATAGACTTATCATAAGCATATGTAGGCATGAGAATGAGATCATTAACTAGGTTACTCATTCAATTTTAGATTTTGATTTGAACTTAAACTAAAGTTTAAATTCAATCAAGAATTTTGAATTTTATCTATGAATTTAAATTTAAATTTTATTTTTAAATTTTAAATTTTATTTAATTTTAAACTAAATTTATGGATTCAAATTGAATTTAAATTTTGATTTAAGGTTTGAATTTGAATCCAAGTGAAAATTAGTTTGTATTTTGAATTGTCTACTCAATTATAAATTTAAATTTTTTAAAAGATATTTGAAATTTTGGCTTATCATTTTAAAATTTGGCTGTAAATTTTAATATCTAATTATTAGTTTGAATTTAAATTATAGATTTAATTCTATGTTTTGAGTTGTGAACTCAATTTTAAATCATTTTTATATTTTATAATTTAATTTAAATTTTGTTTTAATTATATTTTGATAACCAAAAATTTTTCTATGTCAACTAAACAGTAAAAATAGGAATCAACTATTCTGATTTCCCCTTTATTCTAAAGGAACCATATTGAGAGATTTTTCCATTCTGTTTTCTATTCCAGTTCATTTCGATTTTCATTCTGATTTCAATTTTTATTTTGAACCAAACGGGTCATTAGGGTATTGCAACATTAGCCACCTTGTTAACAAACAATAAATGATGCACCTCAGTTATAAAAGGATAGTTTTTGACATCAAAATTCAGTCTCGCAACGTACAAATTGATTTTAAGTATTTGGTTACTACAATCAAACGCAAGGCCAATTTTATTCATAAAAGTGGTTTTTGGTATTAAAAAAATTAATCTATACGTTGACGCGTATTCTTTATTGTTCTGAACCATTTGACTATTATTAGACATTTTAAATCGATAAAACAGTACACAACAGAATAATTAATTATGAAATTGTAAAAATTTAATTGATAAATGTAAATTTTTTAAAATTTAAATTATTATCTGTAAATAGACTAATGTTTAAGTATTTTTGGTATATTTAAACCGAAAAAATATGCCCATCAGCCTTGCAAATTGTCAGCAACAACAATTGAATGCTCAACTAAGTTTTGATGACTATACATAAAACCACGTATTTTTAATTTGGGTCTATCAACGGACCTACTTTTTGACAGTAATGAGAAATTTCTCCATCTCACCAAACAATAAAAGAAGAACAATTTCAAACCACCCCTTCTAAAACTTCCAAATATCATAGGGATCCCTCCAAAGCTGGATACATCACTAATACTCTTCTAAACTAAATTCTATGCTCTCTTCTGTATACAAAGACACGCATTATATTTTTCAATCCAAAGGAGCATATATAAAATTATATTTTCAGAGGGTGTGAAGAAACTAATCCATAAAAATAAGATATTCAGTTTTTTTCATTTATAAATAATGCTTCCAAATGATTTGCTTTTCAACATTAAATTTTTCTTAAAAAGGATAATTACCTATATACCCCTCAAAACTCTGAAATATCTTATATATCCCTACTTTTTTTTGTTCAAACATGCCCCTCGTATATTTCTCCGTTATTAAAAAATAACCCCGCTATTAGTACCCGTTAAGTCATCTCGGGTCAAATCCAGGTTAAATTTCTATCAGAATTAAAAAAAAAAATCAAAATAACTCTTTTGCCTCTAACTAAAGGGTAAATAAGAAAGTTGGTGACGGTAGAAGGATATATTTAAAAGGAAAAAAGTCAAATCATCTTTTTTGCCCCTAATTCAAGAGTATATTTGAAAGGATAAAAATAATTTTACAGAGATAACGGTTGTTCCTACTAACAGAATATATTTGAAAAAGTTTGGAACATTAAAAGAATATTTTTTATATTAGCCTTCTAAGTGGGGTAATAAAAATATTTGATAAACAATTGTTCCTATTTAAAAGTAAATTATGTAAACATAAATGCTTAGTGCATTGCACTGTATTTATTAATGAGAATAAAATAAAAAGTGTCACACCTTTATGGACGCCCCCACACATGTACGGTTCTTGGCCCATGACTAAGATAAATAATTGCTTATCTTTTCCCAAGTTAAGAAGATAAGATAATATTAGATAGAGCAATTAGAGGTCACGCTTTGGAGAATTGTTGCATGCACCTTGTGTATATAAGTACATCTGTGCACCATACTTCTACAATTCAATTTTAAAAGTCTCTGCACGCAAGATGTATTCTACAACATTAAAAAAAGCTTATACTATATTAAGTCTAAAATTTTGGAAAAAAGTTTAGAATGTGATAGTCACACGGCGTCACCATGCTTCCAATCAATTTATTTATTAGAGTTTACCTATCCCATTATGTTTTTATTTTTATTTTTTATTTTTATACTTTTTCTCTTAAAAGAAAGAATTTAATTGGCTTGCATAAATGATATCGTATAACTGCTACATAAAAAATCACCTCAAACTTTGGACTTTTGTTCATAACAATCTAGCAATGTATGAAAGATTTTTTTTCCCATCTTGGGGCCCTACAATGACTATCAAACATAGCCAAATTCATTTGAAAAGCGTAAATAATAAAAATATAATAGCCGAACTCTCTCTCTCTCTCTCTCTCTATATATATATATATATATATATATATATATATATATATATATATATATATATATATATATATATATATATTCGAGCTTTTCGAGCATAATTCGAACGAGTCCAATAATATTCAAGCTCGGCTTGAAATAAATTTTAAATTTTTTTTTTCTTTTTGTTCAAGCTCGGCTCATTTAATTTTGAGTCGAGCTCGAGCGAGCCGAATATCGAGCCGAACATGAGCCAAACACGAGCCGAATACCGAGCTGGCTCGCTCGTTTGCCAGCCTACCTCCCGCCCTATTTTCTTGGCGGGTCGAGGCAGATTCTAAAAAGATTCGAGACATGTTAATTTTTATCTTATTTTTCGGATCCACATATCGCTCCATTCGGGGACAGGTTGGGGCAGGAGCGAAATTTCAGCGGAGCGAGACTGATCAAAGAAAGAAAATAGTTTTCTGCTTCTCACTCCATTTTTTAGTAAATTGGGACGAATACGAGACGATTCTTTTTTTTTAAATTTTATTTTCTGCTCCTGCTTACTTCCCTATTTGGGATTCTGCTTCACTGATCCTGATTTATGTTCGTCCCTACCCCCAAAGAAAACAAAAAAAAAAGAAAAAAAAAAAGAAAAAGAAAAAGTGAATGAAATATTTTGATACACCTGGTCCAAGCAACAACAGTTTCCACGCTTACACTCTCTTTTTTATGGCTGTGAGTACTAACGAGAGTACGGCACCACACCACACCACCCTCGACGAGATCCTCCCTACGTCGTCGTCGTCGTCTCCTCCATCGATCTCTTCTCCCCCCTCCCCCTCTCCCAATTTCCCCCTCAACGAAGCTCGCGCACACCCTCTCTCTCTCTCTCTCTCTCTCTCTCTCTCTCTCTCTCTCTCTCTCTCTCTCTCTCTCTCTCTCTCTCTCTCTCCCACCATACTATACATACACCATCCCCCGCTTTCTCTCTCCTCTTCTTCTTCTTCGGATCGGATTCATTGCGGGAGGGATCGGAGATCGAGTGTAGGCATGATGCAAGTAGCATTTTGTGTCCAATCTAGGCCCCTTCTATGTGGCCTCGATCGCCCCGGAACGTTGGTGATCGGAGGCTCCCGAATATGTCGATTGAGACGAAGGGGTGGCCTTTCGATCCGCACCGATCGGGGAGCTAGGGTTTTGTGCTGCTTAAAGGTGAATCATTCTGTTTCTAGTTTTGTCTATAATCAAGCTTGATTGAGCTGATTCTTGTTGTTAATTGTTTAGATTAAGTTAAGGGCGCGTTTGGTTCGCGTTATGTAGGATTACAGATTATTTCAACATAATCAGGTATCGGAGATTTCTGGATCAGATTACTACTAATGCTGTGTTATTGCGTTTGGTTTAATGCAGTAATATAATACTGGATTACAGTTTATATAGAATTACTATGTTTAGTTTATTTTATAAAATTCAGTAATCCTGCCAATAAAGTTTAGTCTATTTCAAAATTGCCGTTAGTCATATTAGGCAAACTTTTTTTTACTGTTTACAAATAATAATTTTTTTACTAAATGTTATTTTAAATGATTTAAAATTTGAATTTGAATTTGAATTTTTAAATTTTAAATTTTAAATCTGAACAAAAATATAAAATTTAAATATAAATTAGATTTAAAATATAAAATATAAAATATAAATATTTAATATTTAGAATTTAAAATATAATTTTGAAGTTTAAATTTAAAATTTAAAATTTAAAATTTGGTATTTGAAATTTAAAATTTGAATTTAAATTTAAATTTTTAAAATTTTAAATTTAAAGTTTAAAAATTTTAAATTTAAATATGAAATTTGAAAATTAAAATTTAAAATTGAAAATTGAAAATTGACAATTCAAAATTTTAAATTAAAATTCTAAAAATGACGTAGTTAAAGCGTTTGGGGGGTGTTGGAGGGTAAAATTGTCATTTTACATAATATGCAACATTACCCGCCTTCAGTAATCACACATACACACCCCCCTCTCATTAATATTTTCGGTGTAATCTTACACCTTTTGTTATGCTGCAATGCCGAACAGATTACATATCGGATTAACCAAATATAGTAATCCTGGCAGGATTGCCTGTAATCCTACCAGGATAACCCGAACCAAACGCACCCTAAACGTATCGTACAAGGGTTTGGATATGAAATATGGGGTTTTTGCTGCTTGAATGCGAATCATTTTGACTTATTTGTGCCCTGTGTTGGTAATCATGCTTCGTCGAGCTAATACTGTACTACAGTTTTCAATTTGAAAATTCGGTTTTTTTTTTTTTTGGTTGTGCGGAGGTGAAGCATTTTGATTCCTTTTTGTCTCTTATCGATAGTTATATTCGATTGATCTACTAGGGTTTTGGATTTGAGTAATAGGGCATTTTGCTGCGTGGGGTTGAGTTTGATTTCATTATGATGCCTCTTATCCATAATAATTTATGCTTTCTTGAGCTGTTTCATGTTGTTAGTTTTTAGATGGAGAAGGAAAACATTTTGTACTAGGTTATTACATTTGAATTATATATTGGGTTTTCTTGGCTCTTTAGAGGTGTCATTTGGATTTTATTGTATTTTTACCAATAATTATGCTTGATTGAGATGTTACATTTTGTCTATTATTAATACTGAGAAGACAAATATACTGTATCAAGCTTTTGAATTTGAATTATAGGATTTTCTGCTATTTGGAGGTGAATCATTTTTCACTTTCTTTATGTCCCCAATTCATAATCATGCTTGTTTCTCATGTTGTTAATTAGTTAGATTGAGAAGGAAAATATGTTGGACTACATTCAAAATTTGAATTATAGTGTTTCCTGTTCCTTGGAGTTGAATCAGTTTGATTTCTTTGGGCCGCTTATCCATTATCATGCCTTCTTTGGCCATTTCATATCATTATGCCTTTTAGAAGGAAGACATATGTTATGATTTTTTGAATTTAATTAATTGAGTTTTCTGCTGCTTGGAGGTGGATCTTTTTGGTTTTATGCCTCTTTGTCCATCATGCTTGCTAGAGATGTTTCAAGTAGTTGTATGCTGAGAAGAAGAAGGACCACATATCATACGAAGTCTTGAAATTTGAATTATAGGTAGAATTCCAAGTAAGGAGGAGGCACTCCCCGCTCTTAGATAGTGCGCTATTGCCTGGTGGGAATGATCTGGCCTCACATGAGTGGAAAGCAGTTCCAGATATCTGGACGTCGTCTGCAGAAAAATATGGCGATCGGGTTGCATTGGTGGATCCTTATCATGATCCTCCATCACAATTAACTTATAAGCAGGTGAAGATTATAATTCTTTAAGCCATCAAAATTTATCAGTTTGATATTCATATCTCTTAATCTTCCACAGAGAATTTCTCACATATTCAAGCTGTATATATGATCTTTGAACTTGGAGCTGTTCATCTCTTTGTTGTTCCTTTTTTGATTTTGACTTGATGCCTAAACAAAATGGCATTTTAATACATGTGTTGTTAATCATGCAAACAGAACTAAGGTCGAGTTAGAATATGATTGATAATTTAGTATTTACATATGCAAGAAGCAAAATGAATGTTCGAGTATGGCTGCCTTTTTCATTAATAAGCTCATTTTGAATTTGTAAGCATGGAACTTATTTGTAACTTAGCATAGAATTATGGGAGTAAAATGAAGCAAAAAAATATAAGGACGTACGTCGGTTATTTTTGTTATGAAAAGTTTTGAATGAACCTCTTCACTAGAAGGCAAGCAAGTGGTTTGGCACGTTGGTAGTATATGGCACCGGGTTGTAAAAAATTTGTCATAATCCACTTGTATACTTTTTCTATCTTCCACAATTGTTGGTATTAATTGCCTTTGCACTCACGATCATCAATCTTGTCCTCATTTGGATACATTCTTGTTATTTTCTTTTGGTGCTCACCATTTAAGCCATGTAGTCAACTTCTGATGAGATTTCCATGATTGAACTAACATGAAATTCTGGAAATTCTTTAGATGATATATCTTTTCTTTTTGGTAATTCTGGCTTGGAAAAGGATAACCATTTATTTGCCTTTATATGTACTAAACCAATGTTTCTATTTTTAACTTTGCTTAAATTTTATTCCATATTTGTGTGCTGGATCTATTGTTCCATGCCTCCAAATTGTTTCCTGTTGAATATAAATATTAAAATACTGTTCTCTGGTAGCTTAAGCTTTTGGAGAACAATGGCTGTTTCGTATTATTTAACATAATATCAAAGTAGGAGGTCCTAATTTTGAGTTCCACCATGCCGCTACTCACTTAATTTTCTCCCATTTAAATTAAGCCCACGTCATGGGCCAATCAAAAAGTCTCAAGTCCAGACGTGAGGGCGAGTGTTGAATATCTATACCTATACATTATTTCTCCTCATTTTTTACCACGTGGCGGATCCTCCTTCATCTTTGCGTTCCCTCTTCTCACTCCCACCTCTATCCAATACTTCATCTTCTTAACCCCCACCTCTGCATCTTCCTAACCCCCAATGTTTCATCTTCCTAACCCCACCTCTTAATTAATGTGATGAAAATTATTTTCTTTGTATTAGTGGGGTTAGTGGAGGAGTAATTGTGGTTGGTTAGTGGTCAAGTTCAATGTATCAAAGAGCTTATAAATACGTTATTTAGCTAATGCCAAGAGAGAGTAGAATATGTGCATATAATTTTTATTTTTAAATAGTGAAATACAATATGTTATCTTCCTTCGTCGTCGTTTTCTGTGAGGAATTCAAATTACCTAAATGAAGGAGAAGGTGGTTAAGTTATTGAAATATTTGGAAAAGATGGAGAGGCGAAAGATGAGTGAAAAGGAGAAGATGTAGAGGCGAATAGGTAGTACAGAAAAAATATTTGGGAGGAGAAAAAAAAAGGAGAACACTGTATTGTCATTTTGTATTTTTTACTCGCTGTTTTCTCTACAATATTAAAAATTCTTCCATGATTGTCTATTCACTTCTATCTCCATTCTTATATAATAGCATTTGCATTCTATTTTATTTCAACATCTTTTGCGATAATATTTTCTCGATAATAAATATACTTACTTGCTACTCTATTTTATTATGTTTTGTACCATATACATCTTAAAATTTTAATTTTCACCATTATTTTTTACTTCAATAAAATTTTAAAATTTTTCTTCTATTATCTATCCGTTGCATCGCACGGGTCCCTACACTAGTAAATATTAAAAACACTATTATCTGGTAGCTTAAGCTTTTGGAGAGCAATGGTTATTTCGTATAATTAACATTTCCTATGACCGACTCTCTCTTTTTCCTCCTCTCTCATTGTTCAAGATTATCTTCAGGTAACATAATTGTGATACGATATGTTTAGTCATAAGATTTTCAGATGTACGATTGAAATTATTGTTCATGTTATTGTTGTGTCTCTTTAGTTACTTGAGTAGCTGTTCTTTTATCTGGGTCTTTTTGTAGCTCTTTATTATACTTTCCTCATGCGAGGTCCATTTGATTTTTTTCCCAAGTTTGTGGAACCATTCATACACATGTTCTTTCTTCTCTTATGCAATTTATCTATATCATCTCTTTAGGTATTAAACTGAGAATAATAAGCAATTCGATGTGTAATTGTTTTTCTTCATTTTACTTTTGGGTGTGTAGTTCCTTGTAGAAACCTATTCAACTTTGTAAATCTGAAGGCATTGGGCAATTATGGCTCACGGAGTTCGAGTTGTTGTTCATCTGAGCATATATTATTATTTTTTCAAATAAAAGAATTGTTGATAACCATTTTTATCTTGTTAGTTAATTAATTTTTCCCATCATGCATGTTAATGTGACTTCACGTTGCTTTGCATTCAACTTTCAAGTGAGGAAGCACTGATCTCTCTTTTCTTCGAATTCCAATAAAATTGCAAGCAGTCACTCACATGGCATTCAACCTGCTAGCTGGTTTATTCTTGCAAAAGTGCAAGTCCACGTTATCTAATTTTCAAAAGATTATGTTGATGCTCTATGAATGACTGAATGCATTCTCAAATCTATTTAAGATTCTTGAAACCAGACCTGATAATAGGACAAGTAGGCTCGATTTAAGTTTTCATTCTTTTGATAAATGAGTAAATTATCAGGATTTACTGAAGTCATAATGTTTCTCAAATGTCAAACTCTTTCCTCCAATCACAGCTTGAACAAGAAATTTTGAACTTCTCTGAAGGTTTAAGAGTAGCAGGAGTTATTCCAGATGAAAAGTTGGCCTTTTTTGCTGACAATTCATGCAGGTGGCTGGTTGCTGATCAAGGTATAGATTTTATCTATCGAGAACTTGTTTATGTACTATCAACACTCATAGGTCTTACTAATGTGAGATAAATAAAGGTTTTTTTTAGAAAATTTAAAAATTAATATGGGCATTTTTTTTTTTCTGCACGGGCCTTGCATTTGAATACTGTTGGCCTTTCTAAATATTAATGTCTTAAAGGAGGCTGCATTTATGTACCCTGCCAAGGGATAGCATATATGGAGCATATCCTGTCATATTATATGTGTCCAAATTTTAATTTACTTCAACTCATAATTATGTTTATATAGTAAATAGGAAAGTAATATATAAACAATAATCTTGGAAAGGAAATATGAAGATAAATTGCCACATCTATACGTTGACTCTTCACCAAACTAGGGTAAGAGACAGCTGTGAAAAAATTTGATAATTCTTAGGCTCCAGTTGTTCCTATGTTGGATGAAGATACGAGAAATAGGAAATTGAGGATTTCCCTGCAGCAGAATGCATATTGAGCTTCAAAGTTATTTCATCTTGCCACTCATATTAGTTCAAACAAAACTCTTCAATAGAAATAAGGCATTAAGTTGCACACCTAGTTCCCCTTTCCTTTAGAATTTTAGATCATACTATTCTGACAGAATTTGACCCTAACATGGGTCATTAAACAAGGCCTGATGGTCCTCGTTATCTTTCCTCCCCATTCTGATTCTTTTGATGACTAGGAAGCATTTAGACGAAAATATGACCTATCAAATTGTTCTTGCCATCTACTAGCTGGGGTGCAAAATCTAGGTCTCTCTCTCTCTCTCTCTCTCAATTAAATTTGCGTTAAAAGTAGTAGCACGAATTTGAAACTTAACGGTTTTGCGAAGATGCTCAGTCTAAATAATGGCAGGTCTAGTGGAATCTTTGTTATTATTATTTTTCCAAGGTAATATGAAGTGAATACATATGACTTCTCATCAAGGCTCCAAGTTGAAAGAAATAACCACTTGGAGTTTGCAAAAGAAGGCTCCATTATATATAACCTTCACTGTTGTTGCTCCTTTTTGTTTCATGCTAAATGATAGGTTGCATTTATATGTTTGATTTATTATTATTTTACTACTTTCCATGTGTTACGTTTTGGGCTGGTTGTGTTGCAGGAATTATGGCTACTGGTGCAATCAATGTTGTTCGAGGCACAAGATCTTCCGACGAAGAGTTGATGCAAATATACAACCATTCTGACAGGTGAGTTTCCTTTTCGCTACAATTTTCGTACATTATATTTTGCCTCTTAACTGCTCCGATGAGTTAAATATATCAACATGGATACATATCTTGAACATTTGACTTTTAAATCTCTGTTTTAGAAATGGTTGATTCCCTTCACCTCCTTGTGGGTAGTGGAGAGCGTCTAGAACTTCTTGATTCCTTTATGTTCTGTAAATATGTGTAAGAAATCCTTTTCTGTATTATATGTTGCTCGACTTCTGAAGTTTTATCAGTTTTTGTGGTTCGATGGTGTCAGGGGGCAGTTGATTTTATCAGTATAAGACAAATCACTATATATGTATTTAAATGTTGCATTGCATGCTTCTTGGGTTCCTATGAGCATTGTAGACTTATCTTCACTCTTTCTGAATACTTTATTTATCTTTTCTTCTTCTCTTTGATTTCATGAATTCACTACTGGTTCAGTGCCCTTATTTTGTTTTTTAAAATTTTGGTTCCAATTATATGCTATAAATAATTAATCATGCTGCAGTGTTTGTGTGAATGGTGTGTCCAAACCATCATTCATGTCGAAAGCTGCTGTCTTCTTTTCCTGTTGTGACTTACAATTCTGTGATGACTTATTCTCTTTCATTTATGCTCGTCGTTGCAGCGTTGCACTTGTGGTGGATAGTCCACAATTTTTTAACAGGCTTGCAGAATCATTCATTCCGAGGGTAGATGTAAGATTTGTCGTTCTACTTTGGGGTGAAAAATCAAGCCTAAATAGCAAATCGATAAAGGACATACCCTTATATGACTACAGAGAAATCATAAAACTAGGGCAGGAAAGCCGCCGTGCATTGCTCCAATCTTGCAAAGAAGGTAATAATTCCATTACATTTTATGAGAAAGTATGCATGGAAAGCATCTCTCCTCCAATTTCTAGGTTAAAACATGCATAACTGACCTTAAATTCGCACCCGAACATTCAAAATTTTGATTTTACTACCTAACATTCTAGTAAGTTCGATTTAACTACCTGTAATTTTTTACATAATGGCATTTCTAACTTTTTAACCACAATATCCAATAACCTAATAGAACATTCTTTGAGATTTTTTTGATGGAACCTGTTAGTCGTAATGGAAGTTGACGGAATTTTCTTTAGTTAAAGGCAATGTAATGTTAGGGAGTGAATTACAAAAGTACAGGTATCCATTTCAAAACAAAGTAAAATTAACAATGGAAAGTTAGGCAGTGAATACAAAAGTACATGTATCCATTTCAAAACAAATTAAAATTCAGGTAAGATCTGCACATTTTTAGCTATTTTTAATTGCTCATCAGTGAATTTCCGAGTCCACCATCAAGTTACACTTGAAATGGCTCTGCTGCATTTGCATGTAAACAGATATGTGTAAAAGAACAAGCTTAGTTACTAACATTGTGAGATGATCTGCTTGAATGTTCAGGCTGGAAGATGATGGATATAGTAGTTTACTCGCTCGACAGAAATGAAGCTTCCTCTTTCTGTTTTCAGACACCTACTACTAGGGTGCAATCATTATATAGCTTATTAATATTTTTCTGCATAGAAGTTCTGTCACGCCCCGGGCTAGCTTAATTGCGGAAAACGGGTCAATTTTTTTTTTTTTATACAAGCCTAGCCGCACGGCGTACAGACCCGCCACAAATACAGGTTCCTCTGTCTATGCGGACAGAGTCTCCCCTGTATTTGCACGGCGTACCATCGACATACAACAGGATCACAATCACACTTTCATTCACAATAATCCACAAGGTACAAACATATAATACATTTGCATTCAGCTATCCCTACATGCCTCTAAGCACTCCTTAGGCGAAGGATGATGCGATGCACAGTACAATAGACATCCTATTAAAAATACTTCCTACCCGAAAGCTTTGATTTTGAATTCTAATAAGTATTAAAGAGAATCCACAAAACCTTTTAAAATTGTTCCCCACACGGGAACCTCATTTTGAAACACTAGTAGCCAAAAGAACGAAATTCACTTGAAAGCCTTTTTATTTGAAAACGAGCTACCTCGAAGGGTAGGAGGCATCATTTGCAAATCCAATAAAACCATTCTGAGTCATTTATTAAAACATTCGTACAGTGTTAAGAAAATAATAACCACTGAACCACAATAAGTCTAAGTGCATGAAAGTAAAGGGGAAGGGACTAAACCAACTATACTAATCGGGACCGAAAGATCGATCGTCCACCGCGCCTCACGCACCGTCCCGACTCCCACCTCCCAAGTCACCTGAAAAATGGTGGTGGGGGGATGAGAACATGTAAACATGTCTCTCCCTCCCAGTGGGTACCGCAAGCCGACGAAGGCCGGGCACACACTGGCAGACAGAAAACTGAAAGGAAGATAATACAGTAGCAATGCAAGTAAGTAGAGAACGAAACAAATATACTAGTGCTACTGTAAATGTAATGCATCAACAAACGAATACAACAAATATATCCAATCTAAACATGCCACAACGGTCCGCAGACCTCAGGCCCATGCCATTCCTACTCTGCCAGCATATAAGTGCCCCACTGAGCACACGGGTCGGACGTACGACCACTTTTTCGAAAAAGAACACCCTCTTGCGGGGATCAACCGCTGGTGTTCGTGAAATGCGCAAGAGTAATGGCGATCGATGCAAGTATGATCAATAAACGTTGGCAACCAGCCAATAATCCACCCCTCCGGGTATACCGACCGTATAGGTCATCAGACAACCGTGTCAAGAAACCGACCAAGAAGGTCACGAGAATATATCCTGTCAGATACTGATGCAATCATGTCCACTCTACTGCTAGAACAGATAAGGAATGCAAGTAGAGTAAAGTAAAGATCTCAAGGTGCCAGCTCAACTCATCTCATATATATATGCATAACTGAAAAGGAAAGGGTAGAAGGAATGTCACCGAGCATGCACCACTAGACCAACTTCGGGTCGAAGTACCCACCTGTAACGATCGCGTCGGAATCCGGAACGCGCTGCGAATCAATCGGACCTACGATAGGTCCACCGAGTCAGGGACAAGCCTCAAACAACTCAATCAGAAGACACATGCACACACTCCCAAAATCCCGAGACTCGGTTTCCCAAAATTGATCTCCGTAAATCGCTGAAAGTCCCGAAATCGCACCGGGATGTCCCCGGGACCCACAAACAGTTCTGAAAGGCACCGACTCACTCCATGAGTCAACCGCTGACCCGGAACACAGCCATTTGTATGTTCCGACAGCGAACATAAGCTCGAACATCATATTAATTAGTATCGGACCATCGTTCCGATCCGGGTTCCCGGAAGTGACGATTTCGACACCGGAACCCACCGCCGCTCACCGGACGTCTCCGAACACACGAGACGGCCCCGACAACCAGCCAACAAGGCTCAGCGGCAAACCCAAACACATTCAAACAGTGTCGGATGAACTCCGAACCGAAACTGCGTTCCGCCGACGGATTTCGTCGGAAAACGCTCTGAAAACTCTTTTTCGGAGAAACGAAGGACAGCGGACTTTGGACAATTAGTCCACAAGTCACGCGTAGCGTGAACACGCTGCCCACAGCGACTAAATTGCATTAAAGTCCTTAATCATTCATCTAATTGCATATAAACATGCATTTTACAGAGTTTACGGGTCGATACCTCGATCCGAGCATTATGGAGGCCCGCCGAGACACACCCTACTAGGTCTCGACGTGGCAGAGGCCGTGCTCACTGTCCGGAGCACAGCGAACGGCCGAGGAGCGTACAAGAGCGACCAGAACCTCAACCGATAAGGCGGTCCGGGATCGACATTAGAGAACTCGCTGTTCCGAGCCTTGCTGACAACGGGACAAGTGAGCACGAACGTAGTCAGCACGTCGGGAGAGCCGTGCTCACCAGCGGGATCGACGGAGATGGCCCGGATCGTCGAAACGGTGATGCAGTCCAAAACTAAGGTTCAGCCCAGACTGAACCGAGAGCAGGGAGGCTGTTCCGGCCGACGACGGCCACGG